>JANHFX010018902.1:0-89282 GCA_027560015.1 Chloroceryle amazona | reverse complement strand
GTCAGTCTAACCTCGATACCAGGGAAGGTCGTGGAGCAGATCATCTTGAGTGCCATTACAAGCCATAGATAGGACAACTGGAGATCAGGCCCAGTCAGCATGGGTTTATCAAAGGCAGGTCAAACCATTCTCAATGGTTTTCTTATGCTGCATTCAACCCTAGTCTTCAAACACCAGATAGACTGTTGTGTTGGCGTTACCCATGGACAGCACTTTGGTCACAGGGAAGGTTTGTAGGAGGAGGTATACAAACCAAAATCATTGTATTTTCACCCTTCTGACAACTTCCCTCTGTAAAGCTCTGCTTTGGGTAATCCCAGTTCCTTATGTTAGCGCTTATATTGCAGTTTGACAACTGTTTCAAATTTTCATCCTCTGCGGGTGCATTAAACTCCTGTTCAGTTTGTAGAAAATCTTTGTGCCCTCTCTAGGGCAGCCCTGTCCTGTCATTTGTAGTCTGGTTTAGCTATTAACAGGTTGTAGTTGCAGTGATGACAGAAATACGGCAACTCTTCTTTAATGCAGTGTATTTGATGATGTGTGATTGATCTTACACACCTGTTGTGTCCACAGGAACCTCTCCCAGGTCTAGTCTATGAAAAATAGTAAATGAATTCCAAAACTCAGTCACTGTTTTCTTCCATTGACAAAATAAAAGTCATCACTTACATTTGAGGGCAGAAAGAGCAGCAAAATTAGACTCCTCCTACTTGCTTAGGATAAAATGATCTCATGGGTGGAGATGCCAGTTCGGCTTCTGCCTTTGAGTTCCAACCTCTAATTAGAAAAATTAAAATAAAATAACCCCATCTTTTGCATATGGAAGCCCCTTATTTCTTCTTTCGTCCCTAATTTAAATATATATATAAAGGGCAAAATCTGTTCTGATTACTGACCCTTTTACAGGCTTGAGCAATGCACTTTTGTCTACGTCTGGTTATGTAGCAACCTCCCAGTGGTATCTGAGAAAGCATCTCAAGGACTGGACGGTAATCTCTTAGTACTGCATTTGTTGGCATATAGGTCATATCCCCCCAGCGCTGGCAATTGTTTCAGATTTACGTATAGATTTCCTGGAAACTTCTTATTTCTTAGCAATGGCACCTCTGCTGACGTCCGGAAGCTTGATTTGAATCAATAAATGTAATGAGAGTTAAGATTAATTCTCCCAGCACTCCAGAATCCTTTGGCAGTTGTGTTACGCTTTCAAATCTTGTATAAATTTCTGAAGCAAATTTATTTAGTGGACTCCATTTATGGCTCCCTTGGACGATTTAAGAACGTCATAAAAACATGCTTTAAAAAACAGGAGGGGTGATGAAGGAGCAGGTGACAGTGCCGTCCAACCTAAAGTCATAGGATCAGCCAAAGGCTGTCAGCAATACGTTGTTTCTCGTGTGCTTCATTTAGAAAGAGAAACTCACTTTAGTGAACTCACTTTAGGGGATGGGAATATTTCTTGGTCATTTTTCTTTTGTCTATGTAGAACAATCTGGTTTATCTTCTCTTTGCAGAAACTTGCTATATCATGCAAAAAGAGCCAGGTATAACCAGATAAAGTGGCATTAAAAAAACTGAGAGAGTTATCATCTTTCAGAGAATTCAAGAATTGTTTTCTCTTTTAGACAGCTGAACAGTATCAAGTTATCCAGTCTGAAATGGTCAGGTTTTGGCGGAAGGACAATAACCCAGTCTTTCCATTTTTAGTGTAAGTCCATAGGTGGCTCGTGAGTTGTTCAAGAGAGAAAAGCAAGTCTTTCCGAGTTGAAAAAATTGCACACATGTGGATGAGTTGCTTTGACAACACACTGATTTGCATATGTAAAATAATCAGTAGCAAGAGGGAATATTCAAAATACTGTTTTTATTTAAGAAGCTGTGGTGTTTATATAATGGGTGTGGCATGTTATACTACGTGAAAAGAGATCAGATGCTGATAGCTCTAAAGTTTTACTGTCTCCTGTATACTAAATTATCAAGGATAGGGTTTTTTTCTAGTTCAGTCAGTAGGCTTTCACTATTAATAAATATTTAAAAAGAAAAATACTGAATGGTAACCTCCCCTTATCCTGTGGACCACTACTTATTTAATCTGTGAATGTAACTATACCTGTAAGCTTGCAACTGCAAGTGGTGTCTCTTATCTGTAAAGGATAGACACTAGAAAAATTCTTGAGAAAAAAAAAAAACAAAACACTTTGTCTCTGATTTAGGGCAAAAAGAGGATTTTGGTACAAAAATCCTTCCTTGGGAGACTGTCAGGGATGTAAAGGCACTATTTTTTTGCTGTTATAGGGTGTAGAGGTACAGCTTTTCCAGATCTCATAGTGACACACATGTAGTGTATTTGTCCCAGTTGGTGCTAGTTTTGTGTGGATCCTCTTGTTTAAAAGGGCTCACTGAGCCACAAACAGTGGGGGTTTTTGAGAACGATTCTGTATCGAGAGTTTATGGCAAAATTCCTCACCCATGTGTCTTAAGTTATTCAGCTGGGATGTCAGCAGAGAAATCCTTACATGGACAAATAATTGATTAGAAAGTAGGAAATGGGATTACAAGTTAATGGATCAGGCCTCACAAAGGATGGAGCTCACCACTGGAGTACCATCAGGATCTCTGTTCTCTATGTTCATGAGTGATCTGGAAAATAGGCTTACTGGGGAGATGAGGAAATTTAGTGATTCTAGTAACTCGTTTAGGGGGTACTACATTTGAGAGCTGACAAGGAAGATCTGCAGAAGAGCCTGCAAGGGTGATTGCCATTAAAATGCCAAATGAAATTCAATGTAATTGTAATTGGCAAAAGATGCACATGAGGGAATAATAATTCTAACATTGCCTCTGAGCTGATTATTACCACTTGGGACCAAGAGTCTGAATGTGCAAGATTAGCTCCATGAAAATGTCCAGTCAGTATCAATCAATAAATTAAAAAGGTGTCGTGAAGAGGGTAGATGGGAATCAGTAGTTCACTATTTCTCTGAGTATAGGAACCACATGACCTCAGATGAAGCTTGGAGGAGCCAGGGTTGAGTGCAGTCAGGAGAGGTGTTTTTTCACCTCACTGATGTTTGAGCTGTGGAACTTGCACCCAGGAGATATTTTGGGTGATGAGAGTTTGCACAGGCTAAGGGAAGAGCAGATGTGTCTTTAGAGGAGAAATCCACTGCAGGCTACTGAGCAACTGCAATGGATGTGGCTTGATGCCTGCCTGATTTTGAAATGGCTGGACATTGAAGCATGCTTTGTCTTTTCTTATTCCACTCTCTTGGCTTGTGATTTTGATGTGATCAGAGACAAAGAACTGGCCCAACCCTCCAGACTGCTCCAGTATAACCTTTTTAACTGTTGACATCATGCCAAGTGTTGCCATGGGATCTGAGTGGGAGTAGGGCTAAAATTCCCTAGTGCCTATTACCTATGCATTTTTATTACTTTAATCAAGTTCCCTGAAAGTAATGAGCGTGCTAGTGGGATGGATGTACATGTAGAGTGTTTCTATGCGAGTGAAAGCTTAAATAGGAAGAACTAACCAGAGAATTCAAGTTCTGTGGATGAGGACTTTAATTATATTTCGTGCCTATTTTGCTGCAGTTTATAGGAAGGGTTTTGACTGACGTGGATCTGTCTCTGAGTATTCACTCTAGCCATACGTCTAGGCAGGAGTGCTTGCTACTTTCTGGTGTTTATCCCAAATGTCAGGCTGGTGTTTGCAGTTTGACATATAACTGAAGGTAATCTGAAGCTTACATAGGTAGATTGATTCTCCTGAACAACAGGGAAGTCACTCTCATTTAGAAAATGTCATTCATCTCATTTAGACTCGTAGAAGCAGGTTTATGCTCTGTTGTTTGACTCTGCAAAAAAAAACCAAACCAGGATTGCTTACTCCTTAAAGGTTAAACCTCTTTACTGCTGGATGAATTAATCTTTTTGATAGCTTTATGCAATCTTTCAGATATGACAGAAGAACCTTGTGGATCAGTGAAACAGTAAATCCTTCATTGGTGTATCAGCTGTTCTCAAATAATGTTTGGGTATGGAAGCTTCTGCATTCTCTGCCCAGCTCCATGTCTGTGGACTGGGCATGCTGATCTCTGAGAACTGGACATCTTGACAGGGGACTCTCCAGATACAGCTACTTCCCACAAACTCAGAAAGAGCTAGGTTGCCTGGCAAAGTTTCTGGGGAAACTATTCCTTAGAGCAAATGTTTTATATGCTGCTGCCTTCTATTTTGTTATTTCTAGATATGTTGATGAATCTCGTTGTAGCTCTTCCCTTATAGAAACTTCCTGAATACAGAATATTAACTTTTCCAATAGAAAGTGGAGAAGAAGGTACTTTGCTCTATGGTGATTTGATTTGTCCTACATTAGGGTACTTTTCAACTCAATCCAGAAATACTGAATTGTCCATTAGTGCTGGAGCTGTGGATCTGGTTTGTGCTCTGGGAGCTTATACTGAGGACTGCCTTTGAGTGCATGGAGCATGTTGGTCTGGCTGCAGGGCAGGAAAGGCTGGTGAGCCTCCCTAACTGGCCACAGGAATGGCTGCTGGGTGGGGTGGCACATCCCAGGGATGGACTGGTGCAGCAGTGCTGCAGACAGAAGCTTAGAATCACAGAATGTGAGGGGTTGGAAGGGACCTCTGAAGATCAAGTCCAACCGCCCCGCCAGAGCAGGAGCAAAACTAGGGCAGATCACTCAGAAATGCATCCAGACAGTTCTTGAAAGTCTCCAGAGAAGGAGACTCCACAGCCTCTTTGGGGAGTCTGTTCCAGGCTCTGCAACCCTTACAGTAAAGAAGTTCTTCCTCATGTTGAGGTGGAACTTCCTGTACTTGAGCTTGAATCCAGGAATGTACCTGAAAGGTGCATTAGAAAGGTGTTCACTTTTCCTGAATTTTAGCTGCTCTGATGCTTGTGGGTCTCGTATCTTCTCTTCATATAATTATGACTTTTGAACTACTTGTTATATTTAGAAGGAAACAGAAATTTCAAACTTAATTCAAGTGCAGGTATTTCTTCCTAGTTCTGACTGGTAAAAAGCATCTTGGTAAATGTTTCAGGGCAATTCTGGATGAAATATATGTCCTAAGACATACTCTTGAACTGATTTAGCATTTCCACACCCAAATTGCCCCCCTATCATCTGTTCTGTTTCCCTGAGGAAGTAAAAAAAAAAAAAAAAAAAATCAGAAAAGTTATACTCAATATACTTGATTTTATAAATAAGACAGTGCTTTATTTGTACAATGCAGACCTCTCTTGGTGTTTCAGAAAGATGGCAGCCTAAAGGAATTCCCTTAAATGGGAAGACATTTATTTTTTTTCCCCCATCTATTTAAATGCAAGCAAAATGTCAGCATAAGAAATAGCCATTTTATGCAGTAGTGGTGTAAATCCCCTTGCTGTCCTTACAGCTGTCTTGCATATCACCAAGAAGAGTAGATACACCTCCTGCAGGAGAATACTCTAGCAAGAGATAGTATCAAATGCTTAAGCAATGTGCATCAATAGAGATTGTGAATGCAGTGTTTAGGTCACTTGGCCTGGGGCTGTAATATGAAAAATGAGGTTTTAGTCAGAAGCACGTCTATCAGCAGGCATTGTCTTAACTACTTTCCAAAGGCAAATTACCTATTAAAAAACCCGTTATCTGAATAAGAGCCTTTCTGTACGTGGTTCTGTTTGAGTGTAGCTATCATCTCCTTCACAGGCCATATTCAAATGGTGGCTGGTTTGAAAAGCCTCTGAGGCTTTTCTAGGATTCTTTGCCTGGCTGGGTAAGGGTTGTATGTCTAACGGCTCTTCATTTATTTACAGAAAGTTTGTGTTCCCAGATATTACACAAACCTCTGCCTTTGAGAACATCAACCTAAATCTCTTTGTCACTACACTTCAGGGAGGAAAGAAAAGGTGAAAGAACAGCGTCTAGGGCATGTAGTCTTAGTTCTCTGATAAGCAGCTCGTACACAGACATAGCTGAAGTTACAGGCTGTATGCGAACTTGTTTTAACAGCACCCCTCTTCCAAATCAATCATTTCACAAGAGGGCACCTTTAGAGGTCAGGCAATAGAGTCACTTGGACTTCAGGAATCTTGAATCAGTTCTAGGGTTTTTTGTTTTCTGTCTTGAATTTCCTTTTACTTGTAAATGTTTAGAACTTAACCAGACCCAGAGCAGAGACACCGGGGTCCCTAATCAGAGTGAGAAATGTGCTGGATTTACCTGCATAGTAAGGAACAGTGACCACCTTGAGAGCCTTGGAGTTGGGAGCAATCTGTCCGTCATATATGTAGGCCTGCCTGTAGGGTGAGGTTTGGAAAAGAGAGTCAGTATATGTAGGGGTGGGGTAGGAGATGAAAGCAGTCAAAAACTGCTTGCATCTTAAGAATATAAGATCAAGTGATTGGCCAATTTCCTTCAGGCCAGTGTCATGTCAGTTTGTGTTGGTTGATAACTCAATTGTTGGAGACAAGCTTGATGAGCATGTGAGTCAGACAAGTGAGTCAAAGTTACCAATTCATCTTCTTAGCAGATTATCACACAATCTGTGTGTAGTTGATCAGAATTGCAATGCTGATTTTTGTCATTTCTCAGTCCATGCCTCCTAAACGTAGCTTGTACTTGAGCAAAGATTAGACTAATGCATTCAGTTCCCAGCTCAACCATAAACTTCATTTTATTATAAATGGTTTTCTCAGTCTTCACTCTGCCCTAGTCTCTTTCTGTAAAATGGGAAGAACAGTTCTTTATTTCATGGGATTGCTATAAATGTAGAGACTATAAAAATTTGTGATATATTCTGCTCTTGTAAAGATAGAATTGAAGAAGAAAAGTATTACTTAATCAATATGTTGCGTTCTGGCAGTGCAAGAGATAAAAGATGATGTATTCTTTTTTCCGTGCATCTTGAGCTTGCAGTCTACTTTGCAAAGAGCCATTAGTAGCTATGTACATGTGCCCGTGGGTACTTCATATCTAATACTTCATATTCCACTTACGCCTTGTCCATCTTTATCACATTTTGCTTTCTGTGGCTGTTTTCTAAAGAAAAGCTGGCATACGATGATCCAGCAGGCAGCGTAGCTCAGGTCTAGGGTTGCTTGCAAGTAAGGAGCAACCAGTACCCTTTCTATTGCCTGCTTTGTCAATGCAGGAAAATACACAATTGTGCCGATGTCTACGATTTATACAGTATTATACAAAGCTGAAGTAGAATACAGTTAGTATATGAACAGGTCTGAACAGCTGCTCAGAAATCTTTTGTGGGTTGTGTGTGTTTACACGGGAAATGTCTTTTTTGTGTGGTATCTGTGTGGTTGTATATACCTTTAAATCATGAAGGTGGAAGGATTCAGGCAAAGCAGGGACCTTCCTATGTAGGGTTTGCATTACAGCTTGCAGTTCAAAAGAGGTTTTGCGGTAATGTTCTGTCTCTGTTTCTGTTTTCCCTTCTGTCTAGAACCTGTGGTCAGGTTATGTATATGAACTGTCACATACTCACAAAGCTTTGTGGAGAGTGTTCTTGTAATGTGAATGTTCAGTACTTTGCTCCTGCTAGGCTCTGCTCCATGGTCTCACTGGAATAAGTGGCCTTTCATGTACACAACTGAATTACCATCAAAGCAAATAATGAAAATGAGAACCTGAAGGATCCTCTGTTTTTACAGGAGGATATTTTTGTAAGAATAGGGAAAATAGGAACAGGGAAAAAAATAAGTCTCTAAGAATGCTACTTATTTTGTGATGTTGAGACTAGTCAATAACTGCTATGCATAGGAGAGTCTGTGTATATTTAGTATGCTTTTCTGTCTTCTAGAGGCAACTTCAGAGGCTTTGAATTTTCCTTTTTAAATTGGAATGAACAAAAAAAATAATTTTAATGGAGAAAAAAACAGTAGAGGTCAGAGAGAACAGTAGAGTGTGTAGCAGCCACACCCTGTAGCTCGAAGGCTTACAGCACTGTCTGCAGCTGGAATGGAACCAGCATCACAGCTCGAGTAAGGTGGGGCATTAAAGTTTGAGCAGTGTCATACTAAAAGTGATGTGGTGGCTCTAATGTGCTAGTCATAAAGGTTTCCTTTTTTAAAATTGTAGTGTAACACATCATACAGTGGTGAAAGCAAACCTATCACTATGAGAAAGATAAATGTTACATGGTCTCTGCCAAATTTATTTAATGTATGGCTTAGGAAGTCCAGGCCAAATCATGTGCTGATTCCACAGGGTTAATCCATAAATGTAATCAGGTCTTCAGTTCTTTCCTTGATGGTTTCTTGTTGACTTGAGAGTCGATATCCTTTGACTAGTGGCCTAGTTAACACTTCACTTGTGTCTGGTTCAGATGTGCTTGCTGATTGCCAATGTCATGATTCTTATCAGATGTCCAGAGGTAATGGGAATTTCATAGCAATTTTAATCACTATTTTTCCCAAAGTGATTTTTTTTTTTCTTTATTGCTGTCATCAAGACAATGTATAGTCTGACATCCACTTTAGACCAAGTAAATGACATCTTTATAGTCATCAAAGGTAGTAATGGGTATATGAATTTTTCTGTGAACAGTTGGAAGAGATGAAGTGACAGTATGCAACTGTGCCAGATCTGTTCTGCTCTCCAGCCATTTGCTTTTGCTTTCCTTTATGCTGACTCTGAGTTTCTGGAACAAATGGAGTGCTTGGTTAATTAAAGTCATTGAAATGCCCTGTTTATAAAAGAGCGCACCAGAGTTTTGACGTTGCGAAGAAGGCAGACAGCTTTGATTCAGTTTCTCAAAGAGGCATCACAATCGTATGTTCCTACCCAGTGTGACTAGTAGGGCAACATGGTTCAAACCCTGTCAGTGATGATAGGCAGGCACAGTACAGTAAGTCCTACGTGTGTTTGGAAAGAACTTTTAATTGTTGGTGCAAATGTTATGTGGCTATTACTACAAGAAATACATCTAAAGAAATACAATTGTTAATGTTGACTCTGAAAAGCGATGATGCCTCTTTCACAGTCCAGACTGGTGAGATGGTAGCACTTCCAAACATGCTGCTAGGTTATCTGATATGTATATGGTGATCGTTGTGTTGCACTGAGAACTGGCTTTGCCCTCTCTTCCAAAATACTCAATACCAAAGTCATTTTTTTCTAGAATACTCAGTTGCTTCTTTCTGACTGTCTGCCTGTCAATTCTTGTATACAGAAACTATCAGCAGTGGAAGGCCTTTGCTTTAGACCTGTAGCCTTCAATTCTTGTCTAGCCTCTAGAATTTTTTTGTTGCTGTTATTTACCTTATTTGTTCATTTAGAAAGTTTCAATACAAAGGTTAAATATAAGGCATTTTTCTTTTCATTTAAGAAATGTTACTTGCATAAGAAGCATTTCATTGATATAAAGGCTGTGATGCTTAAGTTTTAAAGTTTGAAATCTAATACACAAGCATGTCCTTTGTTTGGGCAGGGGTGAAGCCTAGAGATCCGTGTCTTGGAGTACATCACTCCTACTCATTCCTCAATTATATTCTGTGTCATAGTTGTTGAATGACATTCAAATGTGTTAAATACTGCCTTCTACCAATGTGACTTCAGAGTAAAATTGTGGCTGGGAGCTTTTTTGGATGTTTTTTCCATTTTGCGCTAGACATTCTAATAATAAACACCCCAATGAACAAACAGTTCTGTGCATCTGTTAGGCTGAATGAGATGGGAACAGATTTCAAGCCCATGGAAATTGGATTTCCTGAGCCTTCAAATGAGATAAAATAATTTTGCAAATAGGCATTCTGCACTCCAGAAAGATATCTTAATAATGAGGTTTATTTTTTTCAGTTATAAAGAATTATATTTGATAATGCAGAGGGAATAATAGAGGGAGTGTTTATGTCTTCCAGGATGAAAGGATAGTTCTTCAGTAACCACCTATTGTGGCAGGAGGACATCTCCTTGGCTTCCATGAGTAATGACCTGGAATGGATAGCTCTAATTCCCTCTTTTAAAAATGCAGTGGTAACTTAGAGTCCTAGTTGTGCTTATTGAAGCATTTGCAGTTACAGGAAATTCCTGTCCAAAGCCCTGCTCTGTATGTAAGTTGCCATAGCTTATAGAGCTGAAATAATGTAATGCACAAAGTTTCTGTTCTTCCCTCAGGACTAGAGCTGCAAAAGTACTTTCTCAGGGTTTGATTTCTTTTTTTATTCAACTTTACACAGCTTTCAGTGCTTCAATCAATATAACCACTAAATAGGTGGTGTATCAAAGATATTTTTCATAGTCCAAATAACATTAGTACCAAGTACTACTTCATTGAAAACAGATGAAGCTGAAAACCTTCCAGAGGTCTCATGAAGTTCTTACATTTTTTCTCCTTTCTAAGCATAAACCTTTAGTGAGACATCAAAGTGTCCAAAGTCAGAGTTTGATATGGAGATGTGTCTGTGAAGAAGTCAGCAAAATTTTTCTGTCAGAATCTGAGATCTGGCCCCTGTTCTGCTCCCCACTTTCTAAGCCCTTCTTCTCCCTCATTAAGGAGCTGCTTACCAAATCCAGGCAGCCACCCTTGACCAGTGTGTGCCCCCAACGCCATAACCAGGTTAGTTGAGCCAATTGCAATAATGTACGATAATTAAAAATCCAGTAGGACTTCTCTGCCTTTCCCCTAAGGTTTTACATCTCAGAGATTTTTTCACTTAATAGGGAGTTTCCTTTTAACATACAGGCTGAGCACTGTTGACCTGGTAACTACTGAATACTGCAAATTCGGACCCCTCTGGTGACATTTCTTTGAAAACTTAGTCATAAAAAATGTGTTGCAGAAAGCAAAGGGATTTGACATAGAGCATTGTTGGAATCTAGCTGGGTTCAGATATATTTTAAAAGCTTGAACCTCAAACTTAGGAACCTATTTTCTCAAACTTTCTTGGAGTTTTATAAGCGAAACATACTGGAAGAAAGACACTTTTTGTTTTCTCATAATGTGAAAAAAGTTTCTACAGAATTCCTTTCCCTTCACTACTCTCAAAATGATAGATTTAGCTAATTGTCTTAAACATGTGACACAAACATTTCCTTTCCATTTTGTTATCAATATGTACTTATATTTCTGACTGGTTTGGAAAAAGCAGTAGCTAGTGTCTCCTCAGCAGTTAAGTCAGTTTATAAATTATGTAGAGAACCACTGATCCTGGTGGTCTCCATAAAGTACCATAAAATACAACTTGTTAATTGGTTGAATTCCCATTAAAAAGAAACTAAACTGATCTGCTTGTTGGAGGAAATCCCATCTCCTCTCTTCTTCATTTTAGAAGAATAAAGTAGAAGTTGTTTGGTTTCCTTTTCTTATGAAAGGGCTTTCTGGACTAGTATCAGAATTTTCTTTGACCCTATCCCAGCCTGACCTTGTATTTATCAAAAACTGTAGGTACTGTTGGGTAGGAGGTATTGCAGCAGATGGTTATGACACTGGGGGAGGTAAGTGGAACCTGATTTAACTGATTGATAGCTGAAAGTTGTATAAAGGGAGGAGAGAGGACTATGAACAGTTGTTTCTTTGTACCAGGAGAGTAGGAGAGAAGTATGAACCGGAGTTGGTCTCTGCAAGGAAAATATTTTGAGCTTTGCTTGGCTCCAGGACTGACCTGCCCTTTCTGCAAATAAAAAATGGGAGTGTATGTGAGCTGGGTAAGAGACCAGAGCTACGAGTTGGTGGGTGCTGTGTTTGTAGTTTGAAATGTGCTGATCTTGGAGCTCCAGAAGGGCCTGACAGCTGTCAGGATACACTTACCTTTGGTTAATTATCTATTAATGTAGAATAGCCCTGTCTTGCACTGCTTTGGAATGACCCACAAACATTATCGATACATTTTCAAAGTGGATTGAGACAGGGGTTTGAGAAGAGGCAAGTTGCAGTATTTGACATCACACTCCAATCTTATCTTCCATCATCAGTCACATAGTCCTTGCTTTCTTTCACAGAGCACAGAGTGTATAGGTTTTATCTGTTGCTTGGCCCATTTTGATCAGGTTCCAGATAGCGCCTTGTTTAATGTATGCTACTAAAATACTACTTCTGAGATTGTATTATTTACTCATGGACTTTCCTGTGTTGCTTATCTCTGTGTTAGCTTCGGTTTCATAGAGGATGAGTGATTTTTGGTTTTGTTGTTAATATCCTTATGAATGAAGAAAATAATCATCTCAGTTTCTAGCCCAATCTGATGCTCTTCAGATTGGGTAGTTAAGAGTATTCTGTGCCATCGCTCTTCCAGGGCTGTTTTTGCCCTTTGCTTCCTCATTCTGTCTTCCTGCCCCTCTAATGACACATACATACATACAAATATATATATCTCCCCTGTCTCATCTGGCTGTAACTCCCCTTCTCTTCTCATCCAGTACCAAACTTAATGCCTTAGCTTGTTTCAAACTATTTCCTTCTAACATACAGGGTTTTGTCAGCTGTGTTCATTTCTGCACCTTCTTTTCTGATCTGGTGTGGCTGCCAGTGAAGGTGTTTTCACTGGGGACAGGAGACAGATGATGTCTTCATTTTCCTTCCTAGTTGTGGTCTGCTGTGCAACTTCAGGGGAAGTCCTGGCAAAACGTGGATGAAAGTGTATCAGCAGACCAGCATGGTCCTAATCTTTGGAGATTTTAGCAAAGTTTTATGATAACTTTTCTTGGCATCTGTACACTTCAGGGGTGCTGGGGGTTTTATGATGTGTGACCTGTCATAATCATATTTTCATGAGGTAGGAAATATATCCTCAACATACAGTGCATTTTAATTCAAAGCCTGTGCTTTGAGAGTGGGAATAGAAGAACCTCTCAATGAAACATCATTTCTTGCAATTCTGAATGTAAAATATGATACCTTACCACTGCTGGGGGATTTGAAACAACACCACAAAAGGGATTTGATGTATTTGAAATTTTATTAACCTCTTTTTAGTGTCCAGGAACCAAGAGCACTTTTTCTTCAGAGTATAATGGTAGGGGGAGGGGACACAAAAATTGTGCTTATACAACACATTTTGTCTTTTGTCCATGAAAGGGGTCAATATCAAGTCCCACAGTGGTTCTAGTTGCTTGAAGATCTGCTGAACTGGACATTGAGGTCATAGTGAGAGCTGCTGGGTGCTGCCTGGTTTTGAAGATTTGATCCCTAGCTGCCTATTGATTAAGTCTAATACATGCTCAGTTAAGAAGAGCATTTAAAATTCTCTTTGAGAAAAAGAGTCTGTTTCAGCTTAAATGCCCACTGCACAGCAGGAACTTGAAGGTGAGGAGAAAAACTTTACTTTTTCTTTCTGATGTTTTGTTTTGTCTTCTCAATTTTATGGTAGCAAAGACATATTCTATAGAAAACATAAAAATCATTTTTGCAGTTGCTGAAATCTTTCTGTTTAAGTGATTAAGCCATATAAAGCATTCTCTCAAATGTCCCTGTGTATAATGATGACCCCCATTAAAATAGTTCCTGAGTTATTCTTCTGACTTGCATAACCTACATACTGATGTTAAAACAGCGCTATAATTAACTTCATTTTTATTGGCCAGGCTCTTTGACTTCAGAAGGATTTATGGCTGAATGTGGTTACACAGAGCTCCAGATTGGAGGCATGTGTCATCTATTCAACTCCTGCAAATCTCACCATGGTCTGAAATTGGACTCGCAAAGCAAAAGTTTAAAGGCAATTATGAAGGTGGTCTGAGAGATTATTAAATAAAGTATTAACACTGGGCAGGACTGAAATGAGCAGGTTTTATAAGGTAATGGGAGATTTTTGAGGCTTTCAAAAATATGGAGAGGAGTTCTGGTAATTCCCATATTTCTCCTCAGATAAGGAGGATTTTTATATTTTCCTCAGGAAAATATCTGTAAAAGTCATTCTCGGGATCTTCTTATTGCTCTTTTACCTCCAAACTTTGCAGATGTTTTTTATCAGTTAACTTACTATCAGCATGTGACAAGTTTTTGTAAGTTCTAGAGGGGAAAAAAAAGTCTGTTTTTTAGTCTTGTGGCAAAATCTTTATGGTGATAGGATGAGAAAAGAGGGGCCTTTTTGTAATATGGAGAGTGGTCTGTTTCCCCAGTAGACATTGCACAAAGGATGTCATCTCAGTGAACATTTCTTTCACTACTAGTTAAGGTGCTGGCTTGAAGCTGTAAAGTGAACTGCATTTCACATGCCATGCTAGCCATTTTTTCACGATTTCACAGATGTCAGCTCTTCGTGAGCAGCTCTGTAACTGCAAGGGACCAGCATCCCTGCATGCTGGCAGTGCTCTTTTTTTTCCCCCTGTACAGCTACCAGGCAATAGTTCTGAGGAAGAAAGATGACATTCAGTAATTTCACCTTCTTCAGTTTGATGTCTGTAGGGGCTGTCTTTGACAGATACCTGAATTAGTTCTCAATAAATAAATAATTGGGTGAACTGCAATAACCCAGGTTTTGTGTTGGATTATTGGATTTCCAGGGCTGTTCTTTCCAGAGAACACTGACAAGCTACTAATGTATCAGGCAATTGTTACCTAACACATCTAAATTCAGAGAATAAATTTTGGAGATTAAAAAGTATTAGTAGATTTGTCACAAAATCAGGTTCAGTGCTAGAGGAACACTGCCTTATAGCAGGGCTGCCATAATCACTAGTAGAAAGCCGTCTTATGTGTATCAGGGAAAGGTAAAATGTCGTCTAATAAGACAAATTTATTTTACCTGAGGTTACAGATACATGTCTGCAATCACATTGGCGTCCTGATTTCTGCAAGTGCACACCAGTTTTCACTCATTTCTCCTCATCCCTAATGTTCTTCCAGGCATTCTGCTTCCTGTTACCTTAATTAGTAGCTTGACTACAGTTCTCACTGAAGTTTGGCCAAGCAGCTACTCCTATAATTATCTTATTTCTGTTCTTAGTTTCCACAGTACAATATAAAGGCCTAGGAAGGAAAATTGCTTTCTCCAACATGTTTTTATCACCATGGAAAAGATGTAGGATAGTAATCATAATTCCTCTACTAGGGTCTCTCAAAGTGTCCAGAAAAGCACTTCCATGGAGACAGTCTTTGGCTTTGTTTCTATGTTAGGTCAGCTTTATCCCTATACATCATTTATGTGTAGAAATAATAAGTAGCTGTCTTAATGAGCAGTTACTTTTTGATACCAGCAACTGTTTTAGTAGCAGTAAGGCAGAAGGTGCTGGGAGTGGGAAAGGGGTGAAAAAAGCAAATCTAAGAACTGTCAGAGAGTATTTCTTCTCTCAAGTCAGATTTGATGTAATGAAGTAGAAATAAAAATCTTCATATCACAATATCATCCTATCAAAAACTCCTCCTCAGACCTTTCCCCAGACCCTTCCCCAATGATTATCCAGTCCCGTTCAAATATTTTATTGAGGCATAAAGGAAATTTTAACCTTTTTATATTCGAGATCACAAGGCAAAGGCTTGCTAGTATAAATAACACACAGTATTGTTATATTGATTCTGACTGCCTTTGCTTCACCCACTGTTGTCCCCTGTTCTTCAGCAATTTTCAGGGACAGATAACTAATTCTGCTGCGATCCTTTCACTGAAATGACAATTTCACAGCTTCCTCTTGGGACAGTCACAAATGTGATCAGATTTTCAATCTCCAAATGCTTATTGATTTGCTTTCTAAAAACTTCCAGAGAAATCCCACCTGGGCAAAGAATTTCTTGAACTCTGTCATCTTCTTGTACAAGCTCTTCAAAAGAATAATTATCTCTTAAATAAAAATAAAATGGTATGTTTGTGATAGAATATTAAATTAAATTACCTGAGCTGGAGTGTAGTTATTAGAATAGGTTTAGAATGATGCATAAAAATAGATTATCTGTCTGTATTTAGGAAATATACATGTATTATCTAATTAAAATCCTGTGCATCTTCCTGCCTTGCTTTGTGGGCTTTGTTTAATGATTGGGAAATTATTTTTGGGCTTTTGTTCTGGTATCAGTTAATGCAGATGCAGTTTTTATTGGAAGCTGTTTAGCAATAATGTGTATTGATCAAAAGGTCCCTTAAATGTTTAAGCATTTAGTTTATTTATACATAATTGAACATACTTCTTAAAAAATATGGTGGAATAGGCCACTATTGGTTTAATTGTGCACTCCACAATTATAATGGTGCCTCACTTTCTTGTACAGTTTTTCTTACTCTGTGTCTCGTATTCTTTTTATATGCAGGAATACTTTAGTCTTAAATGCTGAATATATGATTACATTAATCCTGATGATAGATTACATGAAATAAACATGTGAATGAAAATGTGAATTAAGCCTAGCATTGGAGTATGCTAATTATCACAGAATACAGGCTGCATTATGTACGATTTTACAAAGAGCTTCACTGCAAGATACTGGGCAGTAGCTTCAGCCTGTGAGGTGAAATGACTTTGTTCCTTGACAGGTTTTGAACTGTACAGGTTGGTTTCATATTTTGCTTGTAGTATTCAGAGGGGAGTCCAGTCCTGAGCTGTGACTGTGTGCAGGGGTTAACCACCTGCACTGCCTAATGCATAAAACCAGCTCTAAATGGTGAGGTTTGGTTGTACCAAACAGGGTAAGTCCCTGTGATACACCCGGAAGAAGGTTTTGTGATGTGAGTTGCAAGAGGGAGGGAAGAAGGGTCAGGCTTGGAATATTTTGATTCTCTTGGGTTTAGTGTTTGCTTTGCTGTCAGAGAGAAAGCAGAGGAGGCTGACAGCGAACCTGAGCACTCTGGTTCTAAAATCCTGCTGTCAGTTCGCTGAAAGAGATTTAGATTGTGCTGGAAAACATCGATGCTGATATGTCAATATATTAACATGGGAAGTTGTGACTGTGATGTGGGAGCATATTGTGTAGTCACAGGTTTGCTTCAGTGCCATACTAGTCCACCAGTATTACTATTTACAACAGAGAGGAAACAAAATACTCTTGTAATTCCAGTTTCCATCCTTCATCTTCACTAGATGTTTTCTCAGTTTATCCTACTCGTATATTGTGTGTATGTATTCATACAACAAAAGATAAGGCAGAAGAGCTTTTAACATGAGGAAAATGAATGTGGGGTTTAAAAAATATTCCTTAAGATCTCCATACTCCAGCATAACATAATTTGGTAAATTAAAAAAAAAAAAAAAGAACTTTCTGTCCAAAAAACTTCTCTAGTTTTGAAGTGATGGGAAGATTCAACTCTAGAAAAGCTGTGGACAGTAAGTTTTCCTGCATTTCGAAGATGCCACACAGAAGGCTGCAGGTGACTGAAATACAAGGTTATATCATGCCTTTGTGTGGGATCTAAGTATCAGCTGGAGGGCAGAGGTCGGGGGTTTTATCTCTTCTGCTCAGAACAGTGTATGACACTCAGACATAGAAAAATTCTGTCTGAGTGGATGTGATGAAAAAGATCAAGAGGAAGTGATAGAAATGGAAGGGTTTTTTTGATCACTGCACCTCTGGTTTTGAATCTAAGACAACACAATTACCTGAGTTAAAAGCTGAAATTCAGAGTGGCCTTACTTTGTTACTAGCACAAGGGCAAGTGAGTGCAGAAAAGCAGAAAACTACCAAGAGAGATGAACAGTGGATGGGGAAATCAGAGATCTCTCAAGTTTGCCTTATTCTGATGACAAGCAGCAGCCACAGATGCTGCCTTAGGTTCCCTTATGCTCTCCTGTAAATATGTGCAAGAGATTCATGGTTTGTTATCAGTCCCAGTGTGATGTGAACCCCCAAATCTCTGTATCTTTGAAGTTAATAGTGGTTGTGGATAGAATAATAATTACGGGATCTTTGTCTTATTCTAAGTCAAATAGCTCTGGCACAGTGGTGACTTTGGACCTGCCTTGTATTTACCTTGGTTATCAGGGTCACGTTATCTCTGAGTACTTTTCAATGGAAATTTTGTAAGCAGAGATCCTACTGTGCTGAGAGCATCACTGCAATTTTTCTTCACCATTAAAAAAAATAAATCTGTAGGTAACTAGGGAAATCTTTTCACAACGAAGCATTTAAAAATGAGAAACTGTTATAGTTAAGATTAATCTAAATGTTAATCATATATATGTCTGTGACTCACACAGGTTGTCTTAATAGCTTGTAAAGGAAGTCTGGATGTAGTATTCATGTATATATACACAGGCAAGATGCAGTTTCTCTTTTCACTACACAAAACTAAAAGCAGTTAGCGTGGCTTTGAAGCTCTGCAGAGTTGTGAATTGTATCGCCTAAATCATGGAACTGTGTGTCGTTTGTGAAATTGCAATTTTTGATGGGCTCGCAGAATAATTCAGGGCAAGCTCTTGTCTGCCTGCAGCATATTCCCTTTATCGCTGTAGCCACAAGATGAGTATTAACCACTCTATTTATATTCACATCTGTAAAGCATGCAAGTTTTGATAACTTTTAAAATATTTGAAATGTTTTTGAATTCTTGATGAAGAGAGAAAGAGGAAAATAGCAAGTCTTAGAGGTTTATGACTTTCCGGTGATCGGTTTGACAAATACATTTAGTCTTCAGACAAGTATTTCTCTTGCCTCCTTCCCCTGTGATTTCTCTACCAAACAGCATTTCCAAGCATAAGAAGAGAATTTGATGGCCAATTGAATATGTTGTTTCTGTATAGCTTCATTAAAAAATAAATAGGAGCTGAGAAAGGATGAGGTTTAGAAGTAAGGGGACATAAAAAGCATGATAGATTCTGGTCTTTCCAGTGGAATTGGTCATTATTTGATCAAAGAAAACTGCTGATGCTAGTTTCTGCCTATCTTGGTACTTAGACCCTCTTTCCTTCTATGGTGGAGTGTACATGTGATACATGTTCACAAGAAAAGATGATGTGGCTTTCAGTTCTCCCTTTTTCCCTTTGTGTCCAAACACACTTTTGGATTAGATTTGATTATTTATTTGTGTCATTAATTCAGTAGTTTAAAAAAGCTTAATTAGCTCTACAAGAGATTCTGGTGGTACCACAGTTTAAGGAAAATCTGAGCAGTTTGGACATTACAAGTGTACTGCGTATATTTGCAATTAATTGTAGGACTCTTCTGAACTAAGTACGTTTCTTCATTTTTATCCTCAGCTTGAAAGAGCGTGCTAACCAGCAAGTCCCCTAGCTATGGTAATTTTAAGACTGCTCATAATTAGCAACTCACTCAATTCACTTTCCTGTTTCCTAGATGATAACCAATTGCTGATCCTTTCTGTCTGCACTTCTGTAACTGGCCATGTGTGGTTTTGAAGCAGGCCTGTGTGAGAAGCATTTACGCTTTTTTTTAACATGGTTAAAATTCACTTCTAACACACTTTAACAAATCACAGATGTTGTGTCTTTTCACAGTTGACTGATTGCACCTTTTCATACTTCAGCCTTGTGCTGTACTGTTGAGTGGTTTATGTGCTAAAATTCCTGATCTGCATAGTGCGCTAGTATATTTTTTTCCCTGGACTTTACAGGTGTAAGCACAGACTTTAATGATCCATTCTCATACTTCAGTAGTTTTATTTAATGTGCATTGCTGACTAAGCTGTATCCCTTAGGAGAGGGTTTCTATGTTTCACAGTCTATCTACAGTTCTCCTAACTGCTGGTAGTCATGCTGTAAGGATTTATTATTTAACTATTATATTTTATAAATGCATAACTCAGTATACCTTTAATATTTTATGAATTTGACTCAAGCTCAAAGAAAAAGAAACACAGACAGGTTTCATTAACCCACAGTTCTAGCTCACACCATGATACAGGAGTGGTGTTTTTGAATCAAATAAATGCAATTTAGATATAATAAACAGGGGTAAATCACAACTGCCAACAGGAGTTTTACAACAGCCAACAAAAATGTTGTTTTACAGTGCAGTTGTTGCAAATAAACTTAAGTTATATGCAGGATTTAGAAAAAAAAACCACCACCTTGTAAAGAGTCTCTTAACCACAAATGTTGGTATGTAAACAGTAGAGGTTTGCTGCAAGGACTAACAAATGTGACCAAAAAATTCACCTAGTAGCTTTCATTGCATATTGCTTTCAAAAGGAACTCAAATTAGATAATGTCTGCGACACATAGCTCTCCTGTGGCTTTAATCTTTTCAGTTTTACAGTTTAGGATGACTTTTAAAAATTCGTAGTTCTTAATAATGCAATAGGCAAGGTTGGCAACTCTGTGCTGTTTTCATTGTTCCTACATCCAGGAATAGCAAACAGGATATGAAATAGGATTTCAAGTCCTAAATAATATTCATGCCAACCTCACAAGATAGTATTGTGCTAATGGCTGGAGATCATCTAAGTGAAAATATAGTAGTTCATTTAGCATTAAGGTGCTGTACAATATCTGTGGTGTTTTGTGCTTCTTGCATTTATGTGATCTTGAATTTATGTGATCTATATCAAAGTTATGAAGTTCTTAATTATTAATTCTGTTCTTCTAATTGCATTGTAATGGTGTGATAATAAGTACACAGTTGTCACTTAGCACATCTAGCTGGCTCTCTGAAGCAAAGTTACTGCATGTTTGGATTTATCTTAGTTTTCTGTGATAATAATGTGCTGTGATCTGCTCATGCTGGTAAACAGAATGTAATCTCATTGCCACTGACAAAGTCATGAGTCTTCACTGTAAAGGAAAATTGGCCACCTGCATTGCACAATCCACTATTGCATATTCTTTTATCCTTTTTTGTAAATGTTCTAGACATTTCTTTAATCATCACTTGGGCACTTTCCAGCTTCTCTTCCTGTACAAAAATACTCTAGCTACCATCATTTTGACTGGAAGTCGGAGGCACTCTGCAGAAAGCAGTTTTAAGGAAGAATTTTACAGCACAGAATTAATCATCTCTTGCCAGCTTCTAGGATGAGTGCTGCAGTCATGAGAAACTAAGGATGGGAGTAAGAGTAATTTGGGCAGAAGGGGACCTGAGGAAGGCTCCAGTCCACCCTCCTGCTCAGAGCAGGCCCGGATCTGAGGTCAGACTGGGCAATTCAAGGCTTTATTCAGTTGGGTGGATGGAGACTACACAGCCTCACTGGCAACCTGCTGCACCTCTTGCCTTTGCTCGAGGGGAGGTTTCACAGGGTTGCTGCCAGCATGCTTCTCCAGCCTGCAGGAAATGGTCCCTTTCCTATGACATCAAAAGCAAGTCTGTGTCTAGCAATAGGCTGTTCTCGTGGCTCAGCAAAGAAGTGACATTCACTTTTAAAAAATACTCTTCAAAAGCTAGCATTGAATCTTTTGTATCTTGGGATATTTTTGTCCATTATTTGTGATGAGTTGATATAAATATTTCTGGAGCTGCCTGGTATGTTGTATTTATTTCAGTGCAAGTCTCTTGAACTGTTTCACATCTGGAAGGTTGGAACAGTATTTCAAGACAGGGGTTACCCAGTAGAGAATAAGAAAGAGGTGAAGACCCTCTGCAAGAGTCTTTTAATGATATGCATGTAATCTCTGGCTGCGGTTGCTTGGAGTGGCTGCAGAATGAATGTCTGTATTAAGTCTTGGTGTGCATGTGAAGTTGTTTTAATACTGCTTTTGAAAAAGGCTTCTTTGCTATTCCATGTGCAGAATGATCTGGGTATCTTGGAAACAGCCGAGTGCTGTAAGCATTCTTAGTAAAGTAGGGACGTGAATTCAACGGAAAAAAACTATACCTCTTTTCCATCCCAAATAGAAGTCCACTCTTAATTAGGTGGTGATCTCTTACAGTAGCACTTCAGTTAATGAACTTCCGCTCAGGTGATTTCGCTTCCACCTGGTTTTCCAAGTGATCCTGAGTAACCGCAGTGATCCTGAGTTCCTGCAGAACACCTGAAAGAACTGCAAAACAAGAAAAGGGACCGAAGAGAAAAGGTTTCCAATTAATATAGAAACCAGTATTTGAAAGTACTCCATAGAAATATGTTGATGTTATGTTTATTAGCATTCCTTTGGTCCAATGAGATGTTCTGAAGGACTTGAATAGTTGAAGAATCCTGCATGAGGTACTTTTCTTGAATTATTTCGAATCAGTTTCCCCATTTACCCCCTATCAGCCCACATACGTATGGTGTGTTTTCCTTCGAGATAACAGGCTGTGTTATCATCTGCTTCTGCAAACCTTTTCCATTACCATGTATAGCAATGAATTGTTAATAGGATTCCCATAAAACCTGAGGAGAATGGTTTAGCCCGTGACCTTGTAGTTCACCTAACAGTGAAGTCTGGGAATATCTCTTTTTTTGTTTGGTTTCCCATTACATAGTATCTGACACAGACTCAGACTGGTCTGTAGAGCTGTGTGTTCACCACTGGGGTGAGCAGGCAAGAAGGATGTAGTGGCACTCAAATCTGCTACCTGCAGTTACTTATATATTAGTGGAGGTGGCATTGAAGGTCATCCTGCTCTTCTGTAGGAGAATTAACATTGAGCTCCAAAGCTTTTAAAGCTAGGAGAAGGTCTCTCATTCAGTAACAAGTTGGAGAATCCAAAATGAAGGATCAAAGGGAAGTCTTTCATATTGTAGCTAATGTGTCTAATACCTCTTATCCAGCGCTTGGTCAAGTAGCTCTTTATTTAGCAACAACCTTTTCAAGAAGTCTAGATTAACTGATGTAAACAGTTTTGATTTTACTCTCCCAATTACTGTAGGTCATCCTGTCATCATCAAATGGGCTGCTGAATTCAATTCTGCTCACTTTATTGTCTTTCATAATTGTAACTGTGCATCGTTGTTGCCTGAATACTGCCTCTTGTTTTCAGCTGCAAGCATGAAGAGGAGTGGTTTCTTCTTCGTATGCAAAATGATAGGTTGTGGAAGCTGTAGCCTCTGTCCATGTGTACTGACATTGTCTGGGACCTGTTCCTGAAATGACACTAGTTTGTTTAAAGCTGTTACACCCCGAAGTTTTTCTCTGGTATGAATAAAGATTGTGAGCAGATCACTGTTGACCTGTTGTGTCCAGCAAATGCTTCCTAGCACGTATTACGGTGGCATGCTGAAAGTACTGCTGCTTCTCTAGAGCATTACAACGAAGAGAGAGGTGTTTTTCTCCAGTCCATCTGATTAGAGAATTACTGCTAGTAATTGACTAATGTTATTTCTGTGAAATTTCCTTGTCATCGTTTTGGCTGATGAACCTGAATTTTGTGGACCATCATCTTGATACTTAGAAGCAACTAATCTGAATGTTGCCTAATTTGCAGTTAGTCTTGCAGTTGCTAATGGATCTCTGCTGTACCATGAAGTCCTGCTTCAGTAATCATCTGATCTTCTGTTGGGCTTTAAGGATTCATTGTTAATTGTAAAGTTGTTACAAAGCAGCAACCAGTGTGTTCTATTGTAGTTTGTGGAAGTGGCCAGTTGAAGTTACCCGAGTAATATTGTGTGCTTTCATATTCTTTTATTTCATCCAGTTTTTCCTTGATAAAAATGAGTTAATTTATCAATGTCTTTTACTCAAATTAGAAATGTGTAAGGACAAAATATATATATTTAATATATATATATAAATAAGATATAATAACTGACTGTCTCAGAAACACCTAGCTGTCTGCAAGGTGAAGGCAGGATAATAAAGGATTGTGTTGACATAAAATGAATGTATATTAAACAGTACTTCGTAGCTAAAATTTATTATGCCCATATGTGCAGAGAACATTTGTGCGGTGTTGTTTTCCCCTGCAGATGACTAATATAATACAAGATGATTTTTTGATTGGTTTTTGGTTTGTTTTTTCTTTTCCCTAAAAATGTCTGTTGGAGAGCCTTGCAAAATTGACTATAAACAGTGAGTGGCACATTGAGAGATATCAGGCTTAGGAAGAGCCCCTTCTATTCAGATGGAGAATTTAATTTCAAGAGGGTTTTTTTTTTAGGCATATAAAGAATGTGTAAATGGAAGGCAAAATGCGGGTAATTATGTAGGTGTTCTCTAGGGGTATGAGTAAAGCCATCGGTGTAGGAAGAGGAAATGACACAGCAAATCAAGCTTTTAAGTTGTTCACCAGCTTTTTTGCATGACTTGGTGTTAAGTGAATGCTCAACCAAACATGTGTCAGCATCCATCTTTAAAGATGGAACTGGTCAGGACAAAATGTGGTATATTATTAAGCACACTGCTACTGCAGTAAGCCCACGACTCGTCAGCAATCAAAGACTGATATTTCCTGCTCTGGTAAATTTAACAGATTACCTCATTTTGGCAAAGGAGAATATGGGTTGGAGCAGGAGAATGTAATCTTTGGGAGAAGTTAGTTTCAAATCATTATAGTATTTAGCAGGCATCCAAGTTTCTATCCTAGAAATAGTAATGAAAAAACAGTAACTGATGTGAGATGCATGAGAAATACAATTACTGGAATAAATAAGCTCTCAAGACTTGGTTTGGAGAAGGCGGAATATTTTATCTGGGCAATTTTAAATAACATATAAAGAAAGTCTTCTGTACGCTATGCATGCAGAGATGTATGTTTACAGGCTTAATAGATCTCCGAGTGATACTGTATCTCTGTGGGATCAGAAACTGGCGCAGTGGTATCCAGTTCAAAATAGCTGCAGAATAGTCACTTGGACTGAAATGACCGTGCTTATCTTTTTGTTCACTAATTGCTTCACTTAAGAAATAAATGATTGGACTTAGAGCAGTATACATGCCATTCAGAACCTCCCAATCTCAATTTGTCTGTCTGTTTCCTGTCTCAGTGGATTTCAGACAAAATTTCTCTGGTTTTGTGCTGTGCTAATGGAAGAAGTGAAATTGAATCTACCATAATTTATCTGCCAAACAAGATGGGTTTTCTTTCAGTACTGCATGCTATTGTTATGCTTCATGTAATGCTTAAAAGGAGCAGGTTGACCTTGCTCATTTCTGAATAAGAATGGCTAAACTAAACTTGTATAAAATGCTTTTAAATTTTGATGTGCTGCTTTCTGTTCTTGATCCTTGTTCAGATATTTTGGCAGAGGCTCAGTTTGACAGCCACTGGGAGCATGTGGGTAACTGAGTGTTTTCATGGACATGAGAAAACTCAACCACCCGTTCGGTTATATTTTAATTCAGTTTTGCAGCTATGAAGGGGCAGTGTTTTTTAAACGTACACATGAGTAAAAAAAAGCCCAGCCTGCAACTGGTCTGGGTAAACCCATCACAAATACCAAGGGAGACCATAGGACATACTTGAAATAATAACTGTTGTGATCTGTGTAAGTTAATTGAATGCATCTCTCTGTTTCCTAATCTCTTGGTCTCAACCACTGGTTAGGTGGAACAAGGAGAGGGGTGAATGAGCACTGCTAATTTGCACTGAAAGAACAGTGTGTTTCATACTGCTGTTATAACAGCTCATACTGAGCAGAGCTGGAAATAAGCTTGCAGCAGAAGTCATCTTTGGACTACCTGCAAATTATTTTCCTTAATTCTGTATTTTTCAGGAACTCTTCTCAGATAGTTGGGTTTTTCTTGGTTTGTTTTGTTTCGGTTTGTTTTGTTGGGTTTTTTTTTTGTGATTACTGACTCCTGACTCCTCAGGTCATAAAATCAGAAAGGGTTTTTTAATAGCTCTGTCTCTCAATGAATTGATGCTCTAATGCCTTCATTTTAGAGGAGTGCTTTTGTCTGGATGTGTGCTGCATCAGGATGAAAGCAGGTTACTGACTCACTGGAAAGCTCTCACCCAGCTACAAACATTTGGGTGTAGGTTTTATTATATTATTTATTCGTAAGTGGAAGAATGACAGACATCTGCCACACCACAACAAGAAGAAAATTGGAAATTGCATGTGTTGACCTCTGGGACCACTTTTGATGTTAATAGCATCCGCCCTCATTTTGATGGTACTTATCTATGTGGGATGAGCTGGCGTCTTCCCTTCCTCATTCGCTCTCTCTCAGCACAGATACAGGATTATTTCTGTCTTCTGCAGTACCTAAGTGGTTAAATAAACCACTACAGAGAAAGGTATTAATCTGACCTAGGAAGGGCACCAGCTGGTTTTAACTCCATTCACCACCGCTCTTTGGGCTCTGCTGTCCAGCTAGTGTTTTATCCAGCAGAGCATACACCCATCCAAGCCATGAGGAGCCAGTTTTTTTGTGAGAATGCTCTGGGAAATGGTGTTGAAGGCTTTACGGAAGTCCAGGCAGAGATATCCACAGCCTTTCCCTCATCCACTAGGCAGGTCATCTTGTCATAAAAGGAATTCAGGTTCATGAGCAGGATCTGCTCCCTCATAAACCCATACTGACTGGGCATGATCTCCTGGTTGTCTTCTATATGGATATTGATCTAAATACAGTAGAACCAGAGGTATACAATGACACAAGTGACTTTTCTGCATGAACAGCGTGCCCAGTGGAAGCATAGGTTAAAACCACTTTGATCACTGGTGTGGCTGATGTTGAAATGGTATTAACATAATGGATTTTATGTTAAAAATCTTGAAACCTATCAGCCAAACATCATCTTTGTGTTCTCCCTACTCATCTTGTCATCCGTATGTTGTTATCTTGAAGTGGTTATAGTAAATGATTGTTAGGAGTAATGCACCATCAAATTGTCACTTGAATAATTGCAACAGTCAGACAAAACCAAAATCAATTGCTGTACTGGCCTGCACTCAGAAGAATGTAATTCCTTGGGGACTATGCATGCCAACAGATGGAGGCAACGGTGGATGGGTTGTGCCTTTGTTTTTGGGTTCCCTTTTCACACTGTATATGAATAACATCCATTCTAGCTATGTTGATTTTGAAGAATTTGGAAAATGTTGGTGTTTTGCTGCAACCTTGTTGTTTGAACTTGACATGTAGCAATACAACGTGTGCATGGTCTATTTTAGTGACTATGACATTGAGGAGTTGTATTTTAACATTTTTAAATTATACTGTCTGTATTTAGGAAATAAAGTAAAAAAGAGGATCAACCTCAATAATTAAACTTTTGTTGCAACCAAGGTAATTTATTTTCTTAACTTCCTGGTATTTTATGTTTCTAAATATAGTCCTGGTCCCTTGGACAGTATTGTTTAGAATGAATACAGAAGATAGCAGAGCTTAATTGCAGTTGCACACCATCTGTGGGTTGATGTAAAGGTACAGTGCCTTCCCTTTACTGTTCCTCTAAAAGTCATAAGAAAGTTGCAATGCTATATATGGGATTATGTTTAAAATGCTGACAGGGTTTTATGTGTCCACTCCAACCATTTTCTGTATCAGAATTTCATGAGGTCTAAAGAAAGTATCTCACTGTTGAAGGAAACACCTATGCTGGTATGCAACTACCAGGGATAGCTTCGGAATTGTCTTTGGCTGTTCGGTTGTATCATTACAAATAATAATCTCTCTTTTTGCACTTTTGAAGAAAAATGCCGCCTTTCCTTCCTAGCTGTTGCTCTGCTTTTTTTCCAGAAATATGCTGCGTACTTTTGGGTTGCTGTTGTTCTCGTCTTCTAGAAAAGTTTTATTTAGTGTTGTTGACATTAACAGAAAATGTTTTGTGGAAATATTGTGGCTCTCCATGATTTATGGGGAATGAAAACATTTAATTTCAACATCTCAGTCAAATTAGTAGAACAATTTAATCGCATAAAGAAGAAAATAAAGGCTTGCTTCACAAAGAGTGCCCCTGTTGTTAAACTTAGGAATGGATGGATGGATGGTCAGTTATTATTGACATTCAGCAATTCAGTAGCATCCGTTTATGATTTTGTTACCATGACTTCATGTTACTTAGGATGACCTACGGAAGGACACCACAGTTTAGCTGGAAAGTAAAGACGTTGCAAAATGGACTATCTCCTATGTCAGTATGAGAAATTGTATCGTAGGCACGTGAGATCATTGCGTTTTAGAAGTTGATCTCCAAAGCCTGGAGATGTCAGAGTCTACCTGAGCAGTAGTCTGTACCATACAGTGGTGGCTGTGACAGGAAGACGTACTTTAAACAGAATTGTCTCGTTAAAAATAAAAGGAGAAATAGAAGGGTAGTTCATTCTCCATGAGCAGCCTCAACCTTCAAACTGTCTTTCTCTACTGGTCCTGAAAATTGCTTTTGTGTATTTGATCTGAAAAGTGTTCCTTCCAGGAGTCCTATATCACTGTAGACAGAATATATGAGGATAGTGAGTTTTAGACTTTTATTTGCAATCTGCTTTATTCCCTTACTAATAAATACTGGCATTTAATCTAATTCTCTTCCTCTTTTTCTTCTTTGTGACCTGATTTGCCACAAGCAGAGAGCAGGATCGGGACTTGAACAGCAAAGCCTGAAAGTAATGTCCATGAGCATCCCCATTCCTTTCACGGTTAATCACTTTAGACTTACCAACCTCCCAGATAACCTATAAAATGTCCCTTGCCTTTCCTTTTTTTGGTACAGAGCAGGCATTACTTATTTTGTGGTTAGACAGTCATCTATGTGGTGTATAAAAATACTATTGAAAGGATTGAATATCAGTACATGATATGGGTTTTAGTTTGAAGACTAAGATTATTTATATGCCAATATTTTTGACCGTATCAACTGAGAAATACATGAAGAGAAACGAAGCTGCATTCTAACATGCAGGGGCTGTGTAATCTCAAGAGTCTTTAAACAACGATAATGCTATATTTAGGTTCTGTGGTACCCAACTGAATAAAGTTGTGAGAAACAAACTTTATGACATTTCAGTAAATGAATTATTTAACTGTTGATTGATTTTTGTAATCCCTGTTGATTTTTTTTCTTTTTTTTGTTAATGTGGTAGTCACTTTGAATGACTTTAAGCCTTCTCAAGTGTTAAACAGGAACATTGCTCTTCAATGAAAAGACTAGGAAAAACGGGAGAAGGTGCTGGAATGTGAAGGGCACTTAAACAATTGCATTGTTCTATTGTCGGCATTTTAGTTTGGTTTTTGTGGGCTTTTTGTGGCAATTTGTGAAGTATAATTCACTTCAAGTAAGTTGGGAAAGTGAACAGTTTTTTACATGCCTCATGGAACAAAAGTTTTTCAACCACCTGGTGGTGGGGTATACAGGAGGTGGTCAAGGCGCTTCCCACCAGAGAACAGACATAGGTTAGATGAGAAATTCTGGGTAGATGTAAGGAATTTATTTTTTTTTTCCTATCAGAAGACTGGTTAAACACCAGAAAAAGGGCCCAGAGAGGCTGAATAAACTCCATCCTTGGAGATTTTCAAGCCTAACTGGGCAAGACCCTGAGCAAACTGTTCAACATGAATGAACTGCATTGAGCAAGAGGTTGGGCCAGATGGTCGTTAAGACACAACAAAGAGGGTTAATTCAGCACAATGTTTTCTCTGGCCAGTGCATTAGTTATAACATTGCTAATACATGTAGATAGCATATGGATGTTATGTTCCTGTGAAATAATAGTTTTCTTCTAAATATTTGTACTTGATTCTGTAAATGTAGAGAAAAACCTGACATGGGCAGTGAGATTCCCGTTACTGGTGTGTCTGTTATACTGGTATCAAGCCCCTGGAGATAACACTCTACCTGATACTGATGTTTATTGACCAGGACCTGAAATGCCACCGGAAGTGTTTACGGCAGTTCAGGATTCTAAGGGCAGGTAACTGAGAAAAATTGTGTACCCTTCCTCGGTATTTGAAAATGCGGTTTTTGGGATAGCATGAGAACATGGGTATAACTTCTTGTTTGATCTAAATTAACATAACATCTGTTTATCACAGTTGAGGATCTGGCCCTGTGTTACCTGATGTGATCTGACAAGAGCAGCAGCTGCTGGAGCAGAAAATTCATGTCATTGTGCTGTTCTCAGACAGTGATGGATAAAGAGCAAATGGTCAATACAGAGTCTTGAATTCCAACGCTTCTTTCAAGAGAGTGCATTACTGAGCATTGCATATCCACACAGGCTTTTTACACATCCCTTTCTGGAGGGAAGACATTTATGATAGATTAAAATACAACTTCTGCTTGCCCTCTAGCAGGAGTGAGATAAGGTTTATATATATAATATTGAAAGAGTGCTTTTAACTGCAATACAGCACAAAAATTTCTTGGGGTTCTGAAATGACTGAAGAATAAAATTATTTTGACGTGTTACCCATTTCTGGATATCTGAAATAGCCTCTCCACTACCAGTTTCTGTAATCTAAATAAAATTAATTACTATAGTTCTCTATCATCTCATTGAACTTAAATATTGTGTGTGGGAAAGCAATTAAATTTCTTCCATTGCTGTTGTTTCCACACAGGTTTATCTGCTGAAATACCTAACCAGTCAGAATACGGGTGTAGTCTTCATGTGTAACTGGTAAATAGGGAATGCAGAAAACTCTAGTTTGATGGTGATGCTCACTGTTTATCCATTGAAGATCTAAGAGTTGCTCAGATGCAGGATAGATATTGGTGGGCTATACTGTGTAAATCTGTAGTTAATTTAAAGTAGCTATGACTGAGATGGTAGCATATAGGAACATATGGAGTTTTTTAAGTTTATTTCTAAAAATCCATAAATAACCTTGAAGATTTACAAGTTAGAGGGGATTACACTTAGGGTAGGTAAAAGCAGCCATAAAACAAAAATATTTTTCTCTATGCATTGAATTTTCCACTGTAATTTGGGATCCCTTATCTAGGGTGATATGCTTCAAAGTTTTTGTAATGGAAAGATAATTGGGATGGAAGAATGACTTCAAGATTAAATTAATTTCTTTATCCTGGTGTGTGAATATTGTTGAGTCAGCAGCTTGTTATCAGATTTGGTGGGTTAAATTTTGCTGAAAATATGCAAATGCATTTTTTGAATGAATTCTGTAGCTGTGATAAATTTAGTCACTTGGCATAGATTTATTTATGTAAAATAGTGAGTGCAGATAGGCAGCTGTGTGTGAATGTTGACAAAGTTTAAGTGGAGATCTTTCAATTTCTTTTTCTATTTTCTTTTATGTTTATGCTGGCATTGCACTCAACTCTAAACAGAAAAATCTTTCTTTTTGAAAATAGTTTCTAATTTAAATTAACTGTCCATAAAAATGTATAAATTAGAGCTCTGGGAATAACTCTACCCCACATTTCATACATACCTTACATACTGCAGGTTTTGGTCACTTAAATGGGAGGGTGACTGTTACAACCAATACAACTAAGATGGGAACAATTATTTATTAACTTGCATTATTTCTACTGTGTATTGCTTTTCTGCCCTACTGTTGTCTTCTCTGTGTATTCCTTAAACCTCACAGGGAATATGCACAGACTGGAGGAAGACACTTACTAAGTGATTTGTAAAAATAAAAATAAAAACAAAAAATCCTTATACCAAGGTAATGTTCTCTTTGGTTTGGTTTGGGTTTTTTTTCTGAATCATTTTCTTGCCTGTATTTCTTTTAACATTTCACACACATAGAGTTACCTTCAGATGTCCTTATTAATTGTAAAAGATAATTCTTGGGGTAAGTAGCAGGTTAATCTTCTATTTCTCAACTATAAGGACCCTAATTTTCACTGAGTTATTTTTAAACAAAAGTATGAAATATATGTGTCAAGAGAACTGTGTTGAAGTATCTTGCAGAAGTTACTGCTTCAGAGACTCAGAAGTATTATGCCTAGGCTAGTTTTATTTCCATTTCACTTCTGGAAAGTAGTTTGTAGAAGAAATATGGCAATTAAAGGAAGTATTCTGTAAATAGCTGTGGTGATAGTAGAGAGCCTTCTCTGAGGAGGGCATGGAAATGAAGCCAGTGCTGTATATCTTCTCTTCTAAAACTGATTTCCAATGAATTTTCTTCTTTCCTTATTTGGATAGGGTCCATCTTTTGTTATGAATTAATGACACATATTTGGATTAATAAATATACATACTTTCCACTGGATATTTGTAGTAATGTTAAAAGCATCTAGGCGACCTATTTAAAATATTATAATGAAATGACACCTATAGCTTTTAATCCGTTCAAATGCATGAAACATTATACTCTAGGTTCTTTGTAATGCTAATTGGATCGAATGAGGGGCAGTGCTAAGATGAACTTGAATTTTCTAAGTGAGAAGTGTCTCAGTGCTGTGAATTAATGGGTGAGAAGTGAAACCTTTTAGTTGTAGATTTAGTTTTCGTAGTTAGAATTGGAGAAATCATCATCTGTAAAAGAACAGGAATGGAGTTCACTTACCTTTTGGATTAGGTAGGCTGTTAAGTAACAGAAGTATATTGAAGGAAAATGCTCATGTACAATGAGACTGAAATTTTAAAGGTGCTTTTCTGAATAAAAGAAAAAAAAGGATTTTATTATTTGTGAGCTGGTTGGCTTTTAAGATTTTCACATGCAACATCTCCTTTGGGTGTATTTTAGATTATGAAGTGTTTATATTGCTGGCATTTGTCTTCTCAAGTGTTGAAGTATAGTAGAGAGAGCACAGAATATAGTAGAGAGAAACTGCACAGGGTCCCAATCTATTTCTCTCTTTAAAAAAAATCTTTAAATTCAAAGTAAGAAAAAGAAAAGTGATGAGTATTGACTTGGAAATGGACAGTGTCTTACTGATTTCTCTGTAGATGATAAACATTTTGCAGCAGGCCCATCGAGTGATAGGGCAGCGTATTATTGTGATTCCACTTCCTAAACCTGATGCCCGGGATAGTGCCTGGCAGCTGTAGGTGCTATGTGGGGAGAATCTAACACACTCCAGAATGGGGAGTTCATCACAGTCTCTGCACTTGGCCTATTTTGTCTTCTTGCGAACTTAGGAAATCATTGTAGGAGTAGATTTCTTTCAAGTGTTGGCAAGGTTATTTTAGCTGGAAGGTTCGGTTAAAGTATATGGTACTACCTCTGAATGTGTAAATGTGCAATAGCTGTAAAATACTGGCCTTAGTGTCATAAATATACAATGTGAGAATGCCTATTTTCTACATTGTGTGACAGCACTTCAGTAAAACCTCCTAGTGCAATGAACGAGGAACAAGATTCCTATAGTTGAACTTTAAAACAGACGTTATTGCTGGAGCTGCTGTTACCTTCTAGAGTCAAGTACATTGTGATAACTTAAATCTCTTTCCCAATTTTTGCTGTTTGTGATTTTTATATTGTGTGTTCTTTGAATTCTTACATAATTTTTGTACTTGTATCTGCTTAGAAGCCAAATGAGATGAAAGTATCCTTGATTCATTAGTGCTCTCAAGTATGAGAACCAAAAGCTGCTCAGAATTTAAATTTGAGCACTCTAAATATTATACGTAATTAATCTCATGTGAATGCCATAAACTAGGAAGCTTGAATGTGTTAATTATATATAAAATACCTTTCATTTCACTCAGTAAATGTCAGGTGACCCAGATGTTGCTGATATCCTGAACAATATCTGGCCACAAAGACCAGAACATTCTAGATGCAATGGGCACTTTATTGCTAAGAGAATACAGAACTCTTTCTGACACTGCTTTCCATAAAAGTACAAATATTGTATGTTCTCTGGAGTCCCAGAATGGGACAGTCGTCCCTACTGCAGCTCAAAAAGTACCAGTAGAATTGAGTAACTTTCTGTTCCACTCCCTTATGCAAATACTTTAGTTTTATCATTTCCCATAGCTACTGACATGGGCATTTCTTTGGAGTTCTGTTTCAGGTTACTAGGAGTCATTTCTTTTGCATATAATTTATGTAATTGTCTTGATTTTCAAAGCTGCAGGAATATACGTTGTTCTGGAGGCACTGCAGCAAATTAGCTTTCTTAACCCAGGTGTAGCTTTCCATGACTTTCTTCAGGAGAGGCAAAGTGCCTCTCCTGAAGAAAGCAAGCCCTGGGGAAACAGCCTGCTATGTTTACACAGCAGAGACTGGCAGAAAAAGGAGCAGTTAGCTGTTGCTTTCAGCAGCTGACCCTTGAACAGAGCAGCACTGTGGGGCTGGTGAGTCAGGAGAAGGTGGGTAAGAAAGGTGGGAAAGCCTGTATGGGAATTTAACCTGGAGCTGCTGGAAGACTGATGCCTGGAGGTCCAGGTCATCTCAGAACTGCACACAGTTGTTTTAGGCATGAAAAACAACTATTATTTACTTTGTTAATATCTTTGGGGCAGTAAAATTAAACTTGGTCTCTGATGTTGAGCAGTATTATGACTGCCTTGGAATAAAAATTTCTTCTGAAATAAAAATGATCAGAAGTTGCAGAGGTTATTTAATTAGCTTTTCAAATACCATAAATCAACCCTCTTGAGTAAAAATAACATCTGTGAAAGTAATTGTGCAAACAGTGGTAGTTTTAGTATAGTCACATTCCCAAGGTGAGAAACCTCAGGGGGTCAATGGCTATATTCTAATTCTCGAACATACAGCACACACTTCAGAAATTTAGTTTAATTTTTACATTTACATGCTGCAGAAGTTTGCAGGAGGCTCTAAATATCAGATGGCATTGCTAATGAATGAGACATGATGATGCTTTTAATCCTCCCAAAAAAAACCAACCTTCTGAAAACCAAAATCTAAAACTTTGGGTATTTCATCATCAAAGTTATTTTTTGTTGATCATTTAGTCCTGTAGCATGTCTTTGCCTTCTAAAAGTTATGCGTATATATAAAATAGATTTTATTGCATATCTAAACTACATTTGTAAAATTAGTATTTTTTTCATGCTGCTGCTGCTGAAAATGTAGAAAACATCACTACTTTTGTATTTTTATTGGAATAAAACTCACTTTCCGTTAAGATCTCACATTGACCACCATATTGCAAAAGCAGGAAGCAGTAAAACTTTCTCACAAGGTTGTTGATGAGACCAGAAAAGACCCAGAAACATCTGGTAGAAAAATACATTCCAGATTTCTGCATCTGCCTGCTGACCTTGCCAAGCTGTACCACGTGAAGGCTGGAAATTGGCTTTAGGAGTTGAACATTTTAAACTTTTTGTGATAAACGGAATTTACACTATTGCATAAAGAATCAATATCAAGCTAATCCTTAAACTTTTATAGATCACAAATACAATTTAATTTTAAATCCTAGTAGTATTTGGGGAGAAAGCTTGTTTCTCCAGTTCCTGGGCATGGAAGAATACTTTGGGATGATGCAGAAACTGAAGAATCCAACAACTTCTTAACAACTGGTGTTAAGTTGAAGCTGAAGTTAAGTACATCTAGATTTAAGATCCCTCAGTACCATCTAGGTTTCGGCACCCTAGAGCTATCTGGTTCCACTTGTCACTTTGATTTTCACAAGTAAACCTAAGCGAAGAGCTCAAAGTAGAATACATGATAGGAATTATTTATCTCCCATCATGAATGTCTCCACCCTCTCATGTGACAAAACATGCAACTCTTATTCACATAGTAATTGTAATGTTTATTTTGTTAATGCAGGCAGACAGTTCTAAGGAAAAACTTCTTCCATTGCAATTTGTCCTGTTTGGGGTTTTTTTTGTTTGTTTTGGGTTGGGTTTTGTTTTGTTTTGGTTATGGTTTTTTGTTGTGTGTTTGGGGTTTTTTTGTTTGTTTGTTTCTTTTGTTTTGTTTTTCCTCACTCAATATGTCATATTGGGGAATTTTTCAGTTCAGAGTTAAGAATAAAAGTAAGGACCATATTTGTTAACATTAAAAGTGTTGTTGCTAAAATAGCTGGCAGGAGCAATATATCATATAGATTGGATCATAAGAGATCGATCAATGGCTTTGTGAACATGGAAGTATTTTCTAGTGGAGTGTAATTCTGTATTTTCAGTTCACATACATGGCCTGCCATAGATTTGCTTTCCATCGTTGTTTTTCACATACCCTTTCAAAACACTCTACAAACTTCCATACATCTTCAAGAACTGTGGGAAATGGTTATTATAATATTGTGCCACTTAAGAGTGGTGGACTTGTTCTGAAAGCAGTAGCTGTTAATTCATAAAACCAAAGTAAAATATTGCTCAACTATTTCGGCCCTGGAACTGTCCAGAAAGGTGGCCTGTAAGGCCAGCAGCCTTTCCCAAATCAGCATCCTGGCCCTCTGGCTAGCCGCCAGGAGCTTTTCCCAGATCCTTTGTTTCTTTTACTAAATGTTTTCAGTGCCATAATACAGACCCTGAAAAGCCTGAAAGAGAAGCACCAATTGAAAACTGTTTTCTGGACTCTCTGATAGAAAAGCAGTAGTGTTTCATTACCTTCAGTTTTGACATTGTATTCTGCTCAGAGAATTTAATTTTATTATAGCATTTTTCCCTAAATATAAGTTAAATTCCTTCTTTAGAAGCAAACATAAAATTAAAAACACACACACCACACCCCCCCCCAAAAAAAAAAAGACACCCAAAAGTAATACACTTTATATTTGAGTGTGTTATATTTTGCTGCTGCTCCAACATTGTCTGGATTCATAACGGTCCTGTTCCTTGAAAACGGCACAAGGTTTTTAGAGTTGCAGCTACCTTGAGTAAGCTTTGTTTCCTCCTTTTGCTTTATTGAATATTCAGAGGTGTTAAAGGTCTATATATAGCAATTTTTACTGTATACTAATAGTGTTTTCTGCTACAGAAGTTCTGTCAACACCTATATGAACGGAAGCTATTTCTTCTTTGGCATGGAAATAGATGTTATCTTAATTAGTCAATCCTCTGCTTACTTCCTGAGAGGACTGGGAACAAATGCTACCTCCCCCTGTGCTGCCTCTTAAAATTAGTTGCAATAACTGTAAGTCTGGAGCTGAGTCAATACTTATTTTCTTTTTTTTTCCCTGAACTGTGCCCTTATGAAACTCCTTGCTTACAGTAAATCATTCAATAAAGCAAGAAAATATCAATAAACCTTCTCCCCCCTCCTAAAAAAAAGAGGAAAAGGTAGAATTGTTCTGCATCTCTACAATAAAACAAACAAGCAAAAAAGGCAAACCAACCTAAAACATACTAGAACTGCTACCCTGGCGTAAATCAGTATGCACATAAAGCACTGTGTTCCAGGCACTGTTATCTGACTAATCCTTATTAAGCTTCACCTCCACTAAAATGCCATCTAGACATGGCTGGATTTTGCAGCAAGGAAGATCTTGCACAGGTTTGAGTACAGAGTACCCATAACACTTTCTGATGGGGTACATGGGCTTTGGGAGAGTCCAAACAGCAAGTGGGCGGGAAAGAAATTTGGACATTACTAAATCTAACGAAATAAACATAATCGGCAATGTAGAAGAAAAAGACTGAGAATGGGTAAGTGAAGGAGGACTAGAGATGATGCAAAAGAAACGTCTTGCTCTAAAAGTTTGGTTTGTTTTGGGCTTGCATGGAGCTGGTTTTGTGTTTTTGTTTTGGGGGTTTTGTTTTGAGATTTCTTTTTGTTTTGTTGGGTTTGTTTTGTTTTTAATATATTAATAGATCATACATGTTTATGTTTCCATCCTTATTTTCATACTGCAGTGTTTGGTTTGTTTTTCTGCTTTACTCTTTGATGGTAATTAGTGTCTCTAAGATTCATCCTTATTCAGTCTTTGCAATTCAAAGTTAATTGGGCCAAATTCTGCATTTAGTTTTACTCTGCTAGATAATAATGAGGTGTGACTTATGAGTCATTCCAAGGTCATTGCACAAATTAATACTGTTGCACTGATGCTAGTGGAGTCATTTTATTGCCGAAGTGATTTTAGACACATTTAGTAAAAAGTGAACCTCTAGCTCTTTGCACTCTCTTGCTTTCAACATACTGTGGCAGGTTCAGCCTCCCATGACAGGCAGAACACAAAGCAAACAGGCTGTGCTGGATCAGTTTGATGCCTCGGCCATTGAGCTGCACCTCCTGGTGCTTAACTGGTGCCTCAGGGTCTTCGCTCGTCTGTGTTTTGTCTGACCTTGTCCACTCAGGCAGTCAGAATGAGCACAGTGCACCCTCGACTGGGCTATAAGTGGGGTCCTGCCTGAGAGCCAGAGGAGTTGGTTCTTCCCAGAGCAGCAGGTCTGGCAGTCGGACCTTGGTCTTGGGCACGTGATCCAAGGGCACTTCCACAGTTGGGTGAGGGGAATCTTGGGCACTCTGGTGTGGGAGGTTTCCCCTTGGTGGGTGTGTGCCCGCTTTGGATCACTTTTCATTAAGGTTTAGGAATTAGTTGTGTAGTAAATTCCCAACAGACTTCTGAACTTGTATTTGGTCAGAGGGAGTGCTGGGCAACTTTGGATGCAATAAAACCCCATTTTGGATAGCAGCTGCTGTTTGGTTTGTGAGTGCCTCTGTGACACATACTTTTCTGTTTCCTTGGAGCCAAGAAACATATATAACTGTATATTCCACCTAGCAAATATAGTCTCTTTCTTCTGAATTCTTCCTTGAGCGCACTGCCATCCAGAAGCAAACCCGAGGGCTGACAAGCCAGATGCAGTTCTGTAGGCCTGTTACAGTTCCAGAGTAAGTGTGAGCGCTTTCTTTCGGATTTGCAGCAACCACCCTTCTCATGTGTTTCTGGGCTGTGTAGTAGTGAAAGCTCTTACAGCTAACTCCCTGTATTTTCTGTATAGTGAAATGTTTTGCATTTACTAGTCTGTGTAAGTACAGTCCAGGAATTTCTTCAGATTTATCCTTGAGTGAAGGTGCTGTGAAGGGAGCACTGAGGGATGCATCCTCTGTTGTCTGACATTTGATAACTGTTTAAGGATATCCAGGTTTGGTAGTTTAACCATGACTGTGTAAGTGAAGCTGTGAGGAAAAACATGGTACTATGGCAAAAAGAATGAAAATGCAAACAGATGGCCTTTCTAAGAGTGCAGGTCATTACCAAATAGAAGGATTGAATGTGAATCCAAACTTCTCACTGCCATGGTTTTTCACCCTTGTACCAATACTTGTCTGGTTTTACAGAAGTGAATGAGGCAGGTGTGATGGGGGGTGGTGTGACTGGGTGACACAGTTTTCAAAAGGCTCTGTGGCCTGCATGGAAGAACAGGAGTTCTTGTGGAAAGGTCATGCTAGTGCTGCCAGGGCCGGTGGAGATCATTTGCCATATTGCTTTTTGTGGGTGTTGGTACTGCAGAGCATAGCTTAGATGGGTTATGTCAAACATTTAATGGTTTTTCACAGTGTTGTCTATAGGCTCTGTTGCAACATAAGGCCCTTGGACTGGAGAGGCCATCAGGTGGCTGCCCTTCCATCTAGCTGTGCCAGATAATCCTTCTGCACATTAATCAAGATGGTGTTAAATTGAGTAGGTCATTTTGTTCCTGTGTTTCCTACAGTGAGGCTGTTCTGAACATACTGCTGCAAGCTACCTATGGCTCATTTATATGTGTTTATACTTCTGCCAACAAGTTTCATTGTGCTTAGCTTAGTTTATGTTTGCCCTTCACACAGTTGGTGTATGTGGACAATATCAATATATTCTCCTGGCCTTCATTTTGCCCGATTTAAGAAATTAAGCCTTCCCTGCCTTGTTTTGTTAAACAGTCTCTTGGTATTTCTTCCTCACTAATTCTGTATATTTTACCTCCTGTGCACTCAGAAAAAGATTAATTTCAAGTACATAGGCAGGACAAGAGGTCGTGTTGGCGATAAGACCTCATCTGTTACTCCTCAGGATCTCAGCAGTCCTTTAGCTCTATCTGTAACTGGGCAAAGCAGACTTTGCAAAAGGTAGGAAAGCTTGTGATTAAAAAAGCATTTAAAAAATGCCTCAAATGTAAGAAGGTTGTGAAAATGAGACATTATATTGCAAAGTCACTTATGCAGTCGGTGTGTCTTGCTCTAGGTGTGTAAACAGGTAAGTTTATGGCATTTGAGGTAAGAGCGAATATTTTTAATGATAAAATTTGTAGAGCACCATACCTAACTGTTGTGCAAGATACAGAAAGAGCTGAAGCTGTTCTGCTTGGGTTTTACTTTATCCATCATAGTTTGATCATACAGAGTGGTATCTTTAGGCTTGGGTTTTGGGTTTTTTTTTCATTCAGTGGTAAATTCAGATTAATTTTTCTGTGAACTGTTTTGTTTAACCAAAAGTCACTGTTAATCTTGGGCATTAGGCCCATGCCGTCATTCAGAATTATTGTCCTGTTCTCCCCTGGACTGATCTTTGCCTCTCCAGAGATAAATAAAGGGTTTAAGGAATCCAGAGTGAGAGCAGTTGGTCTGCGATACAGGAGGCACTTTCTGGCACTACGAGACATTTCTAGGCTAGCTAGTGATCTGTTTGTGAAACTCAGAATCAGGAAATAGCAGCTGAGCCTAGAGTTTCACTACATTCTAACAATCTCGCTCCTTTTTAATCATATACTTGAAATGTATCAAGACAAGACACACCTTATCAATGAAATCCTGATGTAGCAAAGTTTTCAACTTTCTTCTGGCCCAATAAGCATTCAAATATACTTCAAGAATATTTACAGCTGATGGTTTGGATGCTTCCGCAGAACACATTTTTCAGTCTGTGAGGAGTTGCCTGTCACTACAAGCAGTTTGGAGAGCAAGTGCTCACAAGCTCAGTGCAGCAGCTGCTTCTTGGCTTTGCCTTGCTAGAAGGGATGCTACTGCTGAACCTCAGAGCTCCTTGTGCATGTCCTGGACTGGAGTTGATTTTACCCCTAGGCTCCCTTCAGGCATGCTTTGAACTGATGCACTCTTGGTGGATATTGTGTTGTTGTAACATGCTGCTTAATATTATTGTTTGTTACTGTAAAGATAATACCCTATTTTCCCATGGATTATGTGTGTCACTTGGTAGTGACACAGGGTGCCCTGATGCAGAGACAAATTCAGTTCTTTTTTTTTTTGCAAATTACTTCTGCTAAAATAAAGTTTGCTAAATAGTTTTCATATTGCATTAATTCATGTTTCAAATTAAGATTTTGTTTGGACTGATGTTTCTCTCTAGACAATGTTTTAAAGTGTTCTTATCTGTTTTTTTTTTTAATTTCTTTTTTTTTTTTTTAATTTTCTTACTCTTCAACAATGGAGTTATCCTCATCTAAATACCGGCAGTTATTCTTAATACTGACCCTTCCCCTCTGTAAAGGAGAACCCAACAGCTCTTTGAGTTGGGATGTGTATTCTAACTTTTATATAGTAAGATATGCAGCCTAAGAGGCAGAATTGGACATCACCTACTTCAAGGGCAACAATTTTGATAACAATGTGAATGTTTAGGTGCCTTCAAACAAAACAAAAAGGCTTCTGAGAAAGACACTGCTTATGTGGTGGAATCTGATGATGTTGGACATAGCTGAAGTGTCATTCTGTTGGTAAACAAAGTAGAAAGATGCTAATCCAGGTCACAATGCATGACAGTGGGCAAGCCGTGTTGGGAAGGTGAGACCTGTAGGAATGGTGCTGTGAAGCTTTACAGTTTCCCTGTTGTAGTTATCCCCAAAGCTGTGTAACCAGGATTGTCCATGGCATGGATGAGTGACATTTCCCCTGACATGGCCTCTTTCTCACCTGTAGTGAACACCTTTTGATGAAGTACAACCCCAGAGTTTATTTAAATCCTGCAATGACTTTTGCACCCTGTGATTTTGTCGCTGCGTTAAACTGCCTGGCTCATCTTGGTTTCCTTGTTCCTGTAAGTCCTTGCCACTGTTCTAACTGCATCTTTTGTTTCTTTCCTTTGTGTCAGCATAAAAAAGGACAGGGAACTGCTCAAAAGAGTCCAGTGCAGAGCCACAAGGATGATTAAGGGAGTGGAACATCTCCCATATGAGAAAAGGCTGAGGGATCTCGGTCTCTTTAGCTTGGAGGAGACTGAGGGGTGATCTCATTAATGTTCATGTTCATAAATATATAAAGGGCGAGTGTCAGGAGGATGGAGCCAGGCTCTTCTCCGTTATGTCCAATGACAGGACAAGGGGTAACGGGTGCAAGCTGGAGCATAAGAGGTTACATAGAAACATAAAGAAAAACCTTTTTGCTGTGAGGGTGACAGACACTGGAACAGGCTGCCCAGAGGGGTTGTGGAGACTCCTTCTCTGGAGACGTTTAAAACCCACCTGGACACGATCCTATGTGACCTGCTCTAGGTGCTCCTGGCAGGGCGGTTGGACTGGATGATCTTTCAAGGTCCCTTCCAACCCTTAACATTCTGTGATTCTGTGATTCTTTGCTTGATGTTTCCACTTATTTTTGTACAGTCTGGAAGTTTTTGTGGTCTGGTGATTTGTTGTAAGAACAGACTTCTGAAAAGCTGGGGAGGATTTTGGACCTCAGCTGCTCTGAATTTAGGTGGGGTATAAATAGAAATACAAGGTAACAAGGAAGTGACTGCTTTCTGGACAGTTTCAAAAGTCAGTTTCAAATCCCATTTATGTAAATAGCTGAAACTAGAAAATTCCTGGAATAAATTAATATTAAACTCTGTATTGGTCTCCCTGGTTTTGCCCATTTGATAAAGAGTTTAAACAATAATTAAAGTGACAACACATTTTCTGAGCATCACCTTTGATTGTTGCTGTCCCCTTTGCTGGAATAAGCTTTGTTACGTTTTTAGCTGTGCTGCTGATAACAAAGCATGGGTTGCTCTGACCTTTACAATTTCTGACAAAGTTCTCAAATCAATTTTATTCTCAGTTATTTTACTACTATTTAGTATCTCATTATTTCCATGAAGCCTTTACATTTGGTGCCCTGCTGGCGCCCACTGCTGACAGAGGTCCACAAGTGCCCTGATGTGCACAGGAGATAAGACATTCTGAGATGAGTCCTCTCCTGACCTTACCCAGAGAATGATTGCTAGCAATGGAACATGCAGTGCACTCCTCCAAGAAGTACTCTATTGTTTGCTGAGACAATGCAGCTGCATTAAAACGCATCTTGTGTACAGAGTATTTTGCGTTCAGTTGTGGAGCTTCAGCCTTGAACTCTTTTGTGCTGTATTTGTGTTTCAGAGAGAGGCTCTTCAGTTGCTGGAGTGGTGCTACCACAGAAGCAGCTGTGATGCCTGAGTTAGAGAAGTGATTTAGAACAACCTGGTGGTCACCATCTCATTTCTAAAAGTATGAGATGGGAAGTGAATTCAGCCCTGGAGTCTTGCTTGGACTCTTTCCTTTTGTCCTGGAAAGCATCAGGAGGGAAAATACCTCTGTGATTCTGATAGGGAAGGCCCACTGAGACCATTGACCAGACACAGGTATGGTAATAGGAGATGCTGGGTTTCCCCGCTTTTACTGGAAGGCCTCACATGCTCCACATCATGCAGTATTGCTGAGGGTGGGAGTATATAAGATTAGATAAGAATAATCCTGCTTTTGGATTTATTTAGAATGACAGTTAAAATACTCCCATCAGTTCAAGGGACATCAGAGAAAGGTGATTCTTCACAGTTGAATTGTGGAATTCCAAAGAAAAATCCTGTTTCATTTCCTGCAGCCTTGTTCCTTTGTTAAAGGCATACAGGAGATAACAGCCTCTCTCAGGCCTTTTCCAAAACAAAACAACAGAGAATAGAAACTTTTAGAGTGGCTTGTGCTCTGCAACCTAAGTGTTGACCGTAGCCAGGTGTTTTGGGTTTGTTTTTTTTTTTTTTTCTGGAATAGCAAATAATTCCAAAAATCAAGGTCTGGGTAAAGAACTTTGAAACTGATAAAGGATATTCTGCTATCTTCATACTGATACCAGTCAACATGGTGTTTTTAAATATTTTGTCTAATTCAGCATATTAAATGATGACAGGTTTACTCTGTTTATTATGAAGAATAAAAAGGAAATTAAAAGATCTCTTGAAAGATTTTTCGCCTTTTACAATTACTCCCATTCCTGCCAAGAGTTTAGAAAAAAATAACAATAAAGCCACTGAAATGATATACAGATCTTATTTCAGGCATTACTGTTACATAGTCTGTTTGGTTTGCAATGGACTTCTAGCTGTGTAATTGTTTGGATCATGTCTATCTTCTGTGAAAGCAAAATAGCTCTGTTTAAGTCCATTTACAAATAACAAAAGAGTGTGAAATCTCAAGTAATTTTTAAGAAGCCTGCTGCACCGATTAGAATAAGATGCTGCTGTTAGCTTCAGAGCAATCACACAGACAATAAACCAGGGCAGAAGTGTTACTGCAGCATAGTATTCTTTGCATTCATAAATCTTTATTTCAGAGACTGTGTGGCAATATGAATAGTTTGATTACTTTGCAAAGGAAAGCAGAGCTTAAGGAGAAGAGCATAATGACATTAAACAGAGGACTTGTTATTGAGCACCTTAGAAGGAATCGTGGCAGCTGAGGATGTGAGATTATGACTTGGAAGAGATTTATCAGTTAACTTGTTTGACTGCTGTCTAATGTATAATACAGTGAGTGTAAATGATGTGCAACACAAAGGAAGTGTTTTCCCTTTGTGATTTAGGTCTTTGCCAGCACAAAGTGTAATTCTTTAATAGCTTACCACAGAAATACAGCAAACTGCTTTCTTTGGAATGCACGTGTTCCACAACTCCTCCATGGCGTTAGCTTTTTATGTGTGCCTCTGCCTTATTTACTGGGTTAGAAATGTGTAATCTTTATGTTGAATTCAAATGAAGGGAAACTGTATCTCTGGGTGGTGGGTATTGTTTTTACCCCTGTTCACATTCACTCTGGAGCTGTCCTCATTTTAAAAACAGTAAGAAAACCTTACCTCATCCAGAGTCATTGGGGTTTGGAGTTGACTTGGGAATTACAAAAGCCTTTCAATAACTTGCTAGGATAAGCCAGGACTGGGAGAAGATGTATTATTTCAGTATCACAGCACAATTAAGGTAAAAAGAATAACTAAAAACCACACCATAAGTCTCTTGTGGCCTTGAATACAGCTCTGTCATCTCCACCATTTTTCTACAATTTCTTCATTATTCATTTTCTCTTCATTTTTTTTTATATGTTACAGTTTAGGGTGCTGCGTTCACAGGAAAAATGGAGTTCAAATCAAAACTGTATTTCTCAGTCCTTTGGCTAGTATAAGCTTCTCCAGTGATCCTCCCTGCTGCTTCTCTTTTTGGCTTGTCTGGCTATGAATGAGCTGGTTAGTTTCAACTTAGCTGTTGCGAGTCAGAACAGTCAGAAATTACTTCTGCAAGCATTGACACAAGCCAGGAACACTTTATGCTGGGTAACAATTACTTTTCTTGAGAGCAGTGTGACAGCATCATGTATTCACCTCCTTTTTTGTGTGTGTGTGAGTTTTTTGTTTTTGTTTTTTAAACTTTATGTTGAAAACTTGGGAAGAATTGCTTCTATGATAAGGAAAAAGTCAGGCGCAAAATTCAGTCTGGACATTAATTCCAGAGAGTCATCTCTAAAGATGGGGGAATACTTCTTGCATGATTGGATAGCTTCAGGCACAGAGGAGAAACCCTTTAATTAGCTTGAAGAAGGTAAGTTGCTGTGTCCGAGTCATTTCAAGGTACTTTTTTACTTGTCTTTGGCTGCAGGTGCTGCTAGTGCTGAAAAAAAAGTCTTGCGGAAAATTTTCAGGAATTTTTTTTCCTGAAAAAATGCTAAGAAAAAGACTAAATTATTTCCTTAATTCAAGTTTGGTTTAGTTTGTTTTGTTTTCTTTTGGTTTTTCCCTGTGATCTCAATGTATCAGTATAGTAATTCACCTTTGAACATTAAAATTGCCTCTTTTACCAGTCATGGGTAAAATGACTTCAGCTGTTCTCCAAATAAATGCCATAGTTATTCATATTATTTGATTATTAATAGGGGAACATACTGATTTTAGAGATTGTGTTAGCCATTGAGCGCTGTCTGTTAACTTTTTATTTCAGTGTAGGTTTCCCAGTAATTTTGTTAGCTTTGAAAAAAAAAACACTTTATCACCATATCAGTGTCATTCTACAGTCTTTGTAATCACTCTAGAATAGCTTTAAGAATTCAGACAAATAGTCCCTTTATAGGGTTGTTTGGTTTGGTGTGGGTGGTTTGGTTTTTTTGGTTTGGTTTGGGTTTTTTTGTTTCGGTTGGGTTTTTTGTTCATTTGTTTGATTTTTGTTGTTGTTTCTTTTAAACACAGTGGAAGAGCAAGGTAGGAATACTCATCAATTTAGAGTTTCCAGTCAAGTTTTATGTACACTGACTAAAACATAAATCAGTTGGAAATGTATCTTTCAGAAATCATTGCCACTTAAAGGAATATATGTTATCCTTTATATGGGCTAGACATGAAAAGCCCTGAAGGAAAGATGCCGCCTTTGGAAAGGCTTGATTAGATACATGGTCTTGCAGTACAATATGTTTTCTAACATCAGTATGTATAACAGTGAGTTTTACAAATACCTTCAGTCAGCCTTGTGACAGATTTCCCTTTAACATTTTTAAGGTAGTTTGATAACATAGATATGCTACTAGACCTATTTTTCATCTGTGCCACTTATTAGTTCTTTTTGTACGAAAAAGGAGAGTGATAGTTGTACTTATTTTGTATGATGATTATGTATACCATAGTTTACTTTTTGATTGCATTGTGTCTGAATGCAGTGAGATAAATAGAGGCTGTTAAGAGCAAAGTAGAAAGATGACAGTGACCAGTTTTAAGACACTGCCTGGTCCAGTACTTAAAAGGAGTTAATGGAAAATAGAGGAGCTCTGAGACATTCCTGTCCTGGAATAAACCAAAAAAAAAGACCTGCTTTTCTATTGAGGGTGAAGCACACAAGATTCAAGGGGCTGTTTAACCCTCTGACCTGTGGCTGAGTCAGCAACCTAGCACATTTTGGGTAGAGATCCCACTGATGGTAGGGCCCCACTGATCAGCCCATTGTAAGGTGATTCTCAGGTTTTACAGGTGGGCTTTATTCTGTTACCAAGTCTTGTCCTGAGAATGATCTCCTTTGATTATATGGACAGATAATATTAGGAAAGAGCATACACAAAATCAGTCCCTGGCCACTTACTGTATCAAGGATTTGTTGCTACTAGACTGAGATGAAAGGGTAATGAAAAGAACATAAGCAACAGTATTTCAGGCAAGGGAATCTTGCTTTCTGGAAACTCAGTGTTGTATATTTATTAGCTATGCAGTGGTGCATTGCTAACTGTTCTTGCCTGGGGACCAGCATCTGCAATGACAGTGGTGGGAGCTGCCAATATTTATCATGGCAGATTGTGACCTTGTGGTGGACTGAGTATAATGTATATCTAGTACTTCTAGAACCGCCTAATGTGGTTTGGGAATCCCTCTTCCAGGTGATTTTGACGTGCTAGGAGCAACAGAATTAATTCTTGACTGAGCAGGGTAAGCAGGAACTGGAACAATTTCCTCAGGTGATTTCAGTATGCTCTTGGAAACTGTCTTGGCTCCCAACCATTTCAGGCTCAGGATACTGGGAATTATTTATAAAGTCATGATGCATCAGGGATCTGCATCACAGAATCTTGATCTAAAGTAGGTGCTAGTTCTCCACTTCTCAGAGCAGTAGGTGGGAGCACCAGCATCTTGGGGTCATCTCTGCATCCTCAGGGTTGACAGGGCCTGCTTTCAACTTTGTGTAATTACTGTTCATGAGTTGAATTACTTCTTGTTGTGTATTTCACACCCGGTGAAGGGATGAACTTTATTTACTGCCTCAAGAGCTGATTATTTCATGTGTGGATAGGTGTATTTGTGGAGTTTTTGAGAGAGACCTGTTCAATCACTGCCCTTGCTTTAACAACATTTGTTTCTTCTATCCAGGCAATAGATTATCTTTCTTGATGAAGGGGTAGACCATATAAGCTCTGCTTAAGGGATGTAAATGTGGTTTTCTTAATTTATTGTTTTTCTGATCTAATGTACAGTGAACAATTTTTTATGGTAAGATGTTGCACTCCCTTATTCCCTCTTACAATTTAACTTCTCTTAGGCTGTTCTGAATAACATGTTCTTCATAAATCTAACAACGATGGAAGAAAGGAGTTCGCTGGGTTTTAGATGTGCTTATCTTTCAGTGATATGAAAATGTTTCAGTCACATTAAATTAAGTCAAAAAATCTAAAAGAAGCGCTATACTGATCTCTGTAAAGTGGCATTGGTCTAGAGTGCTGTTTTTAATTTGTATACTATTTTGTTTCCTAAAAGACTTCAATGTTTTTATTGTGTCTATAAACAAATACATTTTTCTCTAGAAAATGGTTGACTTGGAATAGACTGTATTTTAATCTCATCAAGAGAAGTGTCGCTATTTATGGTCTTGAATTAATTTGATCATTATGTTTCTTCTAAATACTGATTTTGTTATTGCAGAAGAAACCCTTTTCTTAAAACATTTGAAGGAGAAGCTGTTTTATATTATTTTAATGGTATTTGCTATTTTAATGATATTTGTATTTTCCTGAAACACACGGAGAAACCAGACATCAGTGCTTTTCAGTTGTTCGAATATAGGCTCTCCTTTCACCCAGGGAGCTGTGGATCAGTAAAACCAGCTGACAGAGAGAGAGTGTTATGGAGACAGTCTGAAGCAACTCTTCTGTAGATGAGTGGGGCTGAAATGCAAGATATGCAATTGGAGATCAACCAGAGAGCAGGAACCTCCTGCTCCTCTGTCCTGTGGAGCTGAAAGGATGAACTGAAATGTAGCCAGAGATACAGTATCATTGTTTTCACTTGAAAAAAACAAACTGTGCTTGCTGGAAATAGCTGAGATAGTTGTGGTTACATTTTATAATTCTTTGAAAGTCTGTCTTAATTTTACTGTACCTCAGTTTCCTCACATGGAATGTGAAAACTTGTTACTTTCCTGTCCTTCATGGGAGCCATGAGAATGAAACTCTGTCTAGGTAGAAGGTGTCAGGAATAATGAGGTGCATACAAATCTAAAAGGTAACTTTTTTTGGAGATGCCTTTGTATCGATGTGCACACACAAAATATGCTTTCTTTTTTTTGTATTTTCTGCATTTGATGTTTCATATTCCCCTTTGCTGATAATTGCAGTATTCAGGAGCAGCAAGCTACCCCTTTTAGCAAAGGATTGGAACAGCATGGCCATCAGAAGCCAAGAATTGTCTGGTCTCGCTGCACGTAACCATTTCCTCACAGCAAAGCCCCCTCTGCACTGGGGGCAGAGCCAGAGGAGATGGCTGAGGTTTGCAGGGCATCGCTACCACTTTTTAGTGAGCATCGGTGCCTGTGAGGTAGTGAAAAGTTGTGCGCTGGGCGCTCCGCTTACCTGCAGATGGAGGTGGGCTTCGCTGGGGTTCCTGCTTAGCAGGTTGCGCATTAAGGCAGATGACTTGGCCACTGGGTTTTTCATGTGAATCCATTTTGGGGAGAGTTCAGAAAGCTGAAGAAGGGGGTGGTTGTTGAGGGGTGGTTGGTAATTAATCTGCAGGCTGAACCTTTTCCAAGCTAATTTTAAGTGTCTTTTTCATCTGGTTGATTGTCCCGTTAATAATTTTACCTTTAGAAGAGCAATGTGTTGAGCTCTCTTTGTCACACTCAGGGGTTAGTTCCGGCAGGGTGGAGGAGGGGGCTGAGGGTAGAGGAGAGACCAGAAGGTTCTAGAACAATCCAGAATTGCTATATGCGGGACCAGATTGATGTCCCTCCTGGCAGCCAATCAGAGTGTGTCTCAGAGAGAGGCAGGCCAATCACAACATGAGGCAACGCCCCCATCCTGTGTGAGGGCCCTCAGGAGGAGTGGGCCTGTGGGTGCCTGAGGGTGAAGGACAGGGCGGGAATGGTGTCTGTGAGGGCATGAGAAGGGGGAGCAGGGGGCCATCTGTGGTGGATTTGGTCTGCCTCTGCCAGAGGAGAGAGCGAGGACCTCAGAGAAGCTGAGGTGGAGGAGCCGGTGTGTGACTTGCTGGTGTTTCACCTGGCCCCTGACCCAGGTGAGCCCTTGTAACATGAGGCATGTTTGGGTGAGAAGGGGTAACTAGGAGCATGCTGTGTGATAGCAAGCTTGGGCTGATAAGGATTCGAGTTTGAATTCTCCTCACATTGCATTTGTTTAACCCTTGACAGTTGATGCTGCCCAGGTCAGTGGTGGGCCATGGAGATGCAGTGCTGAGGGACATGGTTTAGTGATGACCTGGCAGTTCTGGGTTAATGGTTGCACTCAATGATTTTAAAGGTCTTTTCCAACTGAAATGATTCTATGAAATTCCTTCAGAGAATTTAGTATCAAATTAAATGTAGGATCTTTATGTTACCTAGGTTTATTCAGTATGTTACAGGTGTGTGTCTGACTTAAATGCCTTGTTTATGTGCCTGTTTGTTGAATGTTTATGCAAAAGCAAAGCAAACGCTGTCTCATTTCCTCCAGAGGTGCTATTCAGCCTCTTATAAATGCAGCCATTGCATTTCAAGAGACATGAGTATAAGACTTCCATAATGTTCCTACTCTGTCATACCCCTGCTTTTTCTTTGGAACTGTAGTCTGAGAAAAGCTAAATTATTGTGGTTGTATGAGAATAAATAGAAGCTACTTAGCTTTGGAAATCCTCATATAATTAAGTTCCCAGTTTCAGAATTCTGTGAGCTTTACTCACCTGTCTTCTTGTTGTGTGTGTGTCTGCTTTGCTTAATTCAAACTGTCTTGGCTAATACAACATTAAATGTTGTCAGTGTGCTTATGAATGTATAAAATAATGGAAGAAATAGAATTCTGACAGTGATGCATGGGTGTATTTTTGAAATCATGCACAAGCACAAGTAACCATCAATCTATTCATGCAACAGTTTTTAGATTTATTGAACCTACTTACTGAAAATGTTAAATGTGCTCACGTTGCCATAAGAAAAAAGTGTATTTTAAGTCACTGTGTTTGAGCTGACGTAGCTGTGGTTGTTTTGTTAGCGTTGTGGTCAAAGGATTTCAGAAAATACATATTATGGACTATATTCCTTCCGTTGCTGAAGTCAAGGCTATTACTTAAAAGGTAGGTGGTAGAATACATTTGAAGACATTAGTTACAAATCAAACCAATTCTTTTTCTAGAAAGCTTTGATTTATGAATGTCAAATTAACTTTTCCAAACTTTGTGATTTATCTCAAATATTGGAATTTTCAAAAAAGGGAAATGAAATGTATTCACACTGTGCACTCAAGGTAAAAATTTGATGCAGCATTAATCAATAACAATTCTTCTAGGATGATGGGTACATAATTCAACAAATACATTTGGAGCAGTTCTTGTTTGCCTGGCTGACAGAGGGACCAGAAAAAAAGGTAAGAAAAAGTTGTTTTTGTAACAGGGATGTTTGTTTTAAATTCTGCCTGTTTTTTTTCTCCACTAGCTTAATAATACAAAAATGCATGTTAGGCGTTGAGTTGGAGATATATTGAACAGATAAAACAGGTAAAGATTAAACTGTGCATCTGGTATTGTGTAACATTACAAAAAGTTAGTGTAATAGTGGATTAAAATAGGATTCTCCTGAGATATAAAAATGTGTACATGTAAAAAAAAAATAGTTCTATGACCTGGGATAGATTTATTATTCTTCATTGATTGCCTCATTCTCTTGGAGGACATTTCTGGCAGTAAAGTAGTAGACCTGTCACATCTATCACGATGTGTAGAGGATCTGTCAGGTCTATGGCTCTTGTTGAACTTTGCTGTTTCTGAAAAATGTAGCTGAGCATTACAGGCAGAAGTTTGACATTTCCAAGATGAAAATCCATCTTCTTTTATGTGTTTTTTTCTCAAACAAGACTTGCACTTTGATTCCACAACTAGTGCTTTCACATGTTTGGGTGTACAACATGGGCACGAAATAATTTAGGTAACGGATTTGACAGGTGTTCTGTAATGAGTATAAATTCAAGAAATGATGCTATAAGAAGTGCTCAAGGCAGGTGGCAAATAAACTTTGATATGCTGTTGTCACAAATACGAACCTAAAGCTTGTATTTCTCTCTAAAGTTGGGTGGCTAACAAGGTATACAGAGGCTGTTGCAAACTAGTATACCCTATTTAGAGAGAAAGAGTAAGAGCTGTTAAAATAATTACTAAATAAACAATGAGATGTGCTTAATGTATAGGTGGGGAGTTATGATGAAGCAGTGTTGTAGGTGATGGACATTGAACTTTAAAGATGTTCAAAATGTTCAAGCAATTTATTTAATTGTAAAATATGTCGAAACACAGGGATTCATTGTGTCAACACAGGTCCTTGTGTAGCTGTCCAGCATCTGGGTTTTCACTTAAGCATTATGGTGTTACTAGCGACAAGCCCCAAACAGGTTGGTTTATGCTAATGGTTGTATCTAGAGACTGTGGTAGTCTAAAGAGCAGGGCAGCAAGAAGGCATAGACTTCCAGACAAGCACTAAGAGTGTGATGGCAAAATATCAGGGTTGTTTTGGGTTGCTACCCGGGGAAGATGTTTGGAAATAATGAACAAGTGGTGATCTTGTTCTGTTATTAGTTGTGTTCAGGGTAATAGTCATCAGAAAAATAAATAAGTAAAAAATGTTTTGATACTTAGTTTTTCCCTTCCAATAGGAAGCAGGATGGAAATCCCAAGTAGTAGCCATTTTTGTTCTGTAACCATGTGGGATGGAGAGTTGCCACCATATGTATATGTCTGATGCTTTCAGCTCACTCTTGGTTCTGGTAGAACAGTACCTTTGGCACTGATAAATGGTGTAGTTAAAAGCTGGTCAGGTAGCATTAAGAAAAAGAATCACAGAGAAAGCAGAAGTAATAGAGGCAGAGTTCAGATTTACTGTAATCAGTCACAGATACAGGCATGAATTAAGTGATTGTTCTGTGTGTAATAAATAAACTAAAAATATCGATATGAATGTCGAACAAACATCTGATACAGTATCCTAAATTTTTAAAGGTTTATTTTAATCCATGCTGAGTGAAGACAATCATTCTCACAAAATATTTCTTTCACATCAAATGTCGAGACCATTCTGCAGACCGGTTGCCATATAGCTAGACTGAGTTTGTATTGAGAAACATCATTTCATGCTCCTGCATAGCTCACAAAGCTAGGGAAGTTTTATTTAAGTATTTTTAAATACCAGTTGAAGATAATTAGTCATTCTAAAAGACACTTATTTATTGAAATGTATTATATTGAGCAAATATAGAACATATTAGAGATTTTATTGTTTGTTTTTCAAAAACCTTAGGAACCCTTTTTGGTACCTTCTGTTTTGGAGTATATCTGGTGGTATGACTGTTACCACAGTACTTAAATCAGGAGTTTTCAGACTGATAGTTTTGTGGTTTAGTCACTAGAATATGCACTGATTTTCCACACAAATGATAATGTGTCAGCCACAATATACTGACTCCATTTTGTTAATGAGTTTAGTAATGCATGAAATGCCTAATTAGAGGAGGAATGGGTTTGTACCTCTAAGTTTCTATCAATTGTTTTATTCAGGACAAGAGCAAAACTCCCCAGAGCACACAAATAGTCTTGCATTTAAATAAGATGACATCTAAGATGGACCTGTAATTTCTCATCCCTATAGTTGCCAATAATAAGCTGGAGAAAGAGATATTAGCTATTTCAAAGCTAAAGGCATTGAGAGAAAGAAATCTGTTCCATCTTGTAGACACCATTAACACAGATTGCCTTCAGCCCATTAAGCTTTGTCACCAAAATGTTTTAAACAAGTGTTTGTTTCTAAAAGCTATGGAAGCTAAGAAATTAAAAGCCACCTCAATTTTAAAAGCATGTTTTCTGAGCTTTAATAAAATGACACTTTGTCTTAATTTTGGGTCTCCAGTCATGCAGGAAATTAGAGGACTAGCTTCTTCCTTCAGAACTTAAGATTTTCAAGCTTCAGGCTCAATTTGGCAGACTATATTGCTCAAATTAACTTGTAAATGAATTATTTGTTTCTAAAGTACAACTGATATCAGCTTGCATACAAATATAATAACTTGCATAGAATATGAACATATCTGTCATCTACTTGTGTAATTATATGATGGTTGCTCCCGACAAGATGCTTATTTGCTCAGAAAGTTTGTTACTCAGTTTCTCAAATTGCAATGTGTTATTGTTAAGTATGAATTAGAATGTCCTTTTTTTTTTCTCTAATCTAGTAAATTGCAAGCTTGATTTTTATTTGGGGATGGAATTAACTCAAAAATAATTTCACCCCTGTGTGTGTACAGTGACAATGCAAGTCTGGATGAAAATGGTGGCATGAAAATATCTCATTTCTTGATGGCTTTTACAACTTTTATTTCTTCATATTTTCTATATGTAATTATATTTTCATGCAAGGACAATTGTGCAGGGTTACCTGCTGCTCCAGCCCAAAGTCATGTTGGGAGGAGTCATCACCTTCACCACACAAATTGAAATAAGGCGTGAAATGGTCTGTCAAGCTTGAGAAATGATTGCTGTCTATCACACCCCTAGACCCAGGCTCTGAGTTTCAGTACTGCCTGTGGAAATCATATATTTTGGCAGGTGTTACAGTCATCTTACAGTGCTAGCCTGCACGTGTTGGAAGAGAAACATCAGAATTATTGATATTCATATATATGGTATACTGTGTGATGCTTCAGCTTTTCCTGACGCTGAAGAAGGTGAACATTAATGCTGTGGTTGCCTGTGTACATAATGCACTTGAGATGCCTTGTTGCTAGCACTGCAATGATGCCCTAGAGTCAGCCAGAGCTGTGCAAGGATCTGCCCAGGCCTTCTCATTAAAGTGAGTTTATCAGAGATGGCTGAAATTCTTCTGAATACTAAAGAAAGCCATGTTTTGATAGAATAAAACCCTGAATGCTTAGCTTTTCTTGATGAACAAGAAAACCTAAAAGAAAACAAACAAAAAATAAAAGATGCAGGGACTGCCTATTGCAGATAAAATAGGGGTGAAGACTGAGCAAGACTGGATGCATCACACTGTTTAGCTATTGTGTCATTAAAGAGCAAGCAGTAGGAGTGACTGCAGACTAGGTGTTCAGATGGCCAACAGTTCCTCCTTAAACCCCAGTGTAAACACTTTACTACTAGTTCTACTTTACTACTAGTTCTAGGAAAGTCTCTTAATGTGACAAAAACCCATTACAGCTTTACTCCACATTGGACCTTCTGTACCTTTTCAGAGCAGTGGTTGATCCTGAGCAAAGCTCATCAACATAGATTAGTAACATTAGTAGATGTTGGACTGTAAGAATACAGTAGACATTTGGACTTGATGATCTTAGAGGTCTTTTCCAACCTTAATGGTTCTATGATTATAGGGCAACTACATTTTAGGAACAGAGTGGTGTTTCTTTTCCTGGCTGTTTTTACTTGTATTTTCATTCCACACCCGTCCAATGAAGCATTTCTAGAAATACAGACCTATGCAGGTTCCTGTTACAGTCTGTGCCGTAAAACCTCTCCTCAGATTTCTGTATCATAATCAGCTGGTTCAAAGGAGACTGCCATTAAGATGATGTATTTAACATGTAGACAAATAAATACACAAGCCTCTTTAACATCTTCTATTAATTTTTATACCAAAACTAAAATAATGGTGTTGAAAATTAATTTCAGCTTTTGCATTTTAAAATTAATTGGAATATTCTGAACATATAAAATCTTAATTTCTTCTAAAAATTCTTTTGAACATTATTGGTTTAGAAATCATTTGTGTGATGTGGAAATTAATGTTTGACACATTGTGATCAGAGCTCTTAGTTTTCCAGTATGTCTGTGTGGCAGAGATGAAAAAAAGATGCTGGTCTCAAACCAAGAACAAGTAGACCAGACACTTGTGTGCTGAACCTGTGATCCCCAAAGCTCATACCTGGGATAAGGAAATAAAGTATGGGGTAGGCAGTTTTGTCTGCTGGGTTTTAATTGGTGTGGTTTGCATTGCTTAGCTAGGGGATTTTTTTCTCATTAATTTAGTGTTAGTCTTTTGAATTTATTCAATTGAATATAAAATGTTAAGGTTTCAGGGTTGCCTTCCTCATCTTGCATGTTTCTTTAACTAGTAGAGTATAATTGTTTTAAGTTGGAAGGTACTAATAGCTCTAAGTGAGAGCACTTTGATGTCAGGACACACTTTAATGCCAGCTGGAATTAAGTGTGCCAAGTATTCATGGTGAATGGAGGGAATAGAATTGTTCAGCAGTGAACTGGCTGAGGAATAGAAGCCTCCAACCAATACCATGGTTTGAGAAGAGCAGCTGCTGTATTAATAAACACCACAGCTTTCCTCTGAGGGCCAGTTCCCAGTGGGATCTAGGGCATTGTTAGGTCACATATTTAAGAGGATGAACAGAAACGTGAGATGAGGAAGAATGTGGCAGAGAGAGATGGTGAGGTTGGCAGAACTCCTTGAGAGTTCTCAAGTACCTTGTCAATGAAACAACTTTGGAAATTGTAAGGAAGCTGATAGCTGCTCTTTTATTTGCTTTCTATTCAGTGGGGCAGCATTTCTGTACCTTCATGGGTTGGCTGGTGTCAGAAAGATTTGTTTACTATCAAATTTCTTCCCTGTGGACGTAACCAGGGGTGTACCTCACATTGGGTTATTGGTTAGGGTGGCATCTACCTGAAGGTAAGCTTTCTGGTTGAGTTGGTTTTATTTGGTAAAATAGGCCTTCTGGTTGAACACCCTCAATGTGTATATGCTCCTTTCTAGTTTCTCACTCAGCATTTGTGAAATGCAGGACACTAAAAAATGCAACATGATCTGTGGTATTATGCCAGCTCTCTGAAAACACAAGCTTAAGCAGCAGAGGAGTTCTTGAGACACAAGGGTGTGTTTATGCCTTGAGGATTGCAAACAGGATGTTTTCACATCCTGTGCTGACAGATTTGCTGGCAGAAATCTGTAGTGTAGCTGTTGGTTCAAGAGTGACACTTGTGTTATTCTTGAGGTTCAGCTAAGAGAGATCTACCTACCATGGGTGTGTGGGCCAGCAAGGTCCCCTTGCTGCTCTGCCAGGAGCACTTGCTGCCCGTCACAAACACGGAAGAATATTCTCACCAATTGCTATTACACGTTTCTTCTCTTCACCCAGAATAGAATTTCTGCAATAGTACCATCTTCTCTTATATTTGTGTTCGTGGAGTGACACTGTAACTGCCTACGTTTCCAAAGCAAAATATCAGAGCTAGGGAGGAGAGGAGCGTATTGTTTGCCCCAGCAATGTTTCGAACAGGAGGGGTAGATCATATGAACAACACAAAGCTTCGCTGCATTTTTAGCCTGTTCTTTGTGAACATTTGAGTTGGACAGTAGATAGTGGAAACTGTGCATCTCTAGCAGTGCTTTTGTGGCAATGATGAGTTTGATTGTCAGAACTGAAAACAACTAGTCTGAAGTTGTTGTTGTTGTTTGTTTTGTGTTGTTGTTGTTTGTTTGTTAGGGTTTTTTTTAATTAAACAGTTCCAGAAATTAAATTAGTAGTAAAATTCTGCAATTTTTTTATGCACTCTAATCATTTTTGTGACTCTCCTCTGCACATAATCCAATTAGATCCATGTCCTTCTTGTGTTGGGAGCTCCAGAGTTGGACACAGTACTCCAGGTGATGTCTCACCAGGGCAGAGTAGAGGGGCAGAATCACCTCTCTCAATCTTCTGGTCACGCTTCTTTGGATGCAGCCCAGGATTCGATTGGCCTTCTGGGCTGCCATTGTGCATTGGTGGCTCGTGTCCAGCTTTTCGTTTACTAGTACCCCAAGTCTTTTTCCACAGGACTGCTCTCTAGAATGTCCTCTCCCAGCCTATACTGATGATGCTGGTTGCCGTGGCCCAGGTGCAGGACCCTGTACTTGGCCTTGTTGAACCTCATGAGGTTCACTGGAGCCCACCTCTCCAGCCTGTCCAGGTCCCTCTGGGTGGCATCCCATCCTTCTGGCATATCAGCTGCACCCCCCAGCTTGGTATCGTCAGCAAACTTGCTAAGGGTGAACTCAGTGCTGTTGTCTATGTCATTAATGAAGATATCAAACAACCCACTTCCCAGTATGGACCCTCGAGTATTGACAGTACTGACATACATGGACAGTATAAATTCTCAGGTTCCCTCTCGTGATATCTTAGAGAAGGCGTTAATAATTAATTTAATTCTGGATTTTCTAATGAACAAACAAGGAAAGCAACTCTTTCAGTGTCTGTGATATGATGTGAAATTTTCTGCATTGCCTCAGCTTGAGGCTTACTGATTTTCATACCTGTGATATGAGAGCTGGAGAAAGGCACTTCTTCCTTGGCATTGGTCTTGCATTGTATGCCCTGACATAAGCTGTCTGCATTTCATTTAATTTCTTGTTATTACTGGTGATCTGACACGTGGCCGTGAGTGAACCTGCTGGTGCACAATGTCTGCATTAGGGTAGCCAACGCTCCCCCCAAATTTCTTCCATTTTACATATTTCTGTACGCTGAGAAGTAAAAGTTTGTAAATAGCAGGCTCAATCTTAACCAATACCGAATCTGCACAACTCCCAAGCCATCCTACTGATCATGCTACCAGAAATACTGCTTTTGTGAACAAGCGTTTACTTCAGTTTCTGAGGCAATCAACTAATTGTGCCTCACAAAACAATGTTTTAAGAAGCATGATTTCACAGGGGCTGTAATTACTGTGTGCTGTATCGCGAGCAAGAGGGATATCAGATGCGATGCTAAAACCACTTATTTATAAATTAATGTTATCTGTTTCAAAGTAGTACTTTAGGAGAGCTGGTTGCCAATACATTCAGTGGTAGTGTTTCTTGAGCAGTTCTAATGGTCATACGTCTTTTAATTCCCTCATTCATTTTTTCCCATTTGAGCAGTTTGCTTCATATTTAAGGTTAAACTTCACATGACTGTGATAACACTTTATGTAATTTTGCAGTTGTCATGTTTTCTGTTTGCATTTGTTTGCTTCCCTCATATCACAGACACAATGCTATGTCAAAACCCAGAATAAATATATCACTCTTTCACTCTTCTTTTTACCAAAGGAGTGAAGAGAGTTTAATAGGGGAAAAAAAACAACCCAAAAACACAAACAAAACCAACTTAGTGCAGTAGTAACTTCCTTTCTTGTGAATATGCTGCTTCTCTGTGAACTTAAATATTTTGTATTCAGATATTATTTTCCTTGTGTCTGTAGGGATCAGGGTTTAATGATTGTGGAGAACTTCATTCAGCCAAGTACTACGTGCAGCAATCCTTATGTTGGAACATTCACTCGAATAAATGATAAAATTTTAAACTAGTTTCAGAGCACATTACCTGCTTTCTCTGTGGAGGAAAATACCCATCTTTCATCAAACTGCACATTATCTTTTGGTGTAAACAAATAACTAGTCAGAAGATGAGATTGAGATTGAAAAGATTATTAGAAAAATATGCTCCACGTTCATGTTTAAAGACAGGCTGCAGTTCAGAACCCAGTAAATCTTGCCTCTCATCATGTTAAACTCGACAATGGATGGATTTACAAATGGGCAAGATGACACTGCCCAAGATGAAAAAAAGTACATGCAGAAAAATGTAGTGGTATATCATATTATACTGCAAATGTGATGGCAGGAAATAAAAGAGCAGGCATGTGGTGTTGGTGTATGACCATACAGACTGAGGAGAGTATGAAATACTGAAAACAATAAGACCAGACAGAACTCATCCTAAAAAAAAAAAAAAACAAACAAAAAACACACCACTCAAAATTAGGTTGATAGGATTTAAGATTTACAAGAAGTGAAATCCAGATGTACAAAAGAGACATAACTGTAGCTTACATGGAGCATTCTGGAGCAGAACCAAGTCATGAAGGGTAACTCCTTTGTTCTGCTGCGCAGTTTTCCTGAAGGAGTACAGTAGTCCGTTGTCTTCCAGAGGACAAATGATAAAGGAATGTAATGCGTTAATTCTGTATGATTTCTCCCAAATTATTTTTTATTAGCAAGTGATAACAAACCCAGCTTTTAAATAATCGTTTCTAAGCTGCTCCATGCTCTCCTATCAACTAGCACCAAATCTATGCCGTTAGTACGCCCTAATGTGTTTTAAATAAAGACTTGTCAAGCTATGAAGTTGATTTAAAAATATATCTTGCATTCATCTGCTGTGTGCTTAATTGCACCATTCAACAGTTTATATTTGTGTCAATATAAATTATACATACATACATGCATATTTGTATGTGTGTAAATAAAATCTGCATATGCTTGATTACATCATCCTTCTACTGGTCCATTATCTAAATTAAAGGATAGTTTATGTGAGTCTATTTTAAAGACAAAACTAAATTGGTTCTTTAGACAAACTCTCTATTTAGGTAGAAAATGCAACTGTTGTCACCAAGTAAATTTTGGTTTTGGCTGAACTAGTAGATGATAGTCTATAGCAGGTGATTGTAGTAGTATCGGTCTGAAATTAAAGGATCAGAGACTGTTAAATAACCTTGGTACTACAGAAGAGCTTTACAAGTAAAATACCTTGGAAAAAAAAGAGGAGGCTAAGTAGGTTAACGATTGATAACAAGGAACAATTGAGTTGCTTATCTATATCCTTATAGGAAACGTTGTAAAGATGTCTCAGACCTTTGTTATTATAAGCTGCACTGAGCAGAAAAAAAATGGAGGAGAAAAAGCAGTATCTATGGGTTCTTTAATATACTGAATAATTTAAGTCTCAAGCATCTTGGTGACTGACCTTTTCAGTCGCTGTTAGGACCCAGAGCACATTCCCCCTCTAGGAGTTTAATTGGCACAAGTTAGAATTTGGCAGGCTGAGTCCAAGGTCAGCTCCGTGGCTGGTAAGAGCTGTTGTGCAGAAAGCTGGAAGTGAGGGCTTGCTCCTTCTTTCCCTTGGGAACTGCTTTGAAGCAGAGGATGTGCTGCTGCCCCTCTGTTGCCTCCCAGCCATGTGTGCAGGCCTCTGCTATTCTGATCTGCACCCACTGGCACCTCATTTTAGTAGAGATGCTGTGCTCAGGAATATTATTTCTCCATACTTACAGTATCAAATGCTGCCATACAACCAGTTCTGTATCTTAACATTAGACTATGTTTTAATTATGTTGTCATATATCTCAAAGCTATTTAAATGTAGTAAAACTTCATAAAAGCATGTCAATCTTACAGTAGCAGTTGAAATAGACATTGAAAAAATTAAGAGGCTAGCTTAGTAAGATAAAATTATCATGCTGATCTATTAACTCCACTTTTTGTTTATTCATCAGTTCTGTCTTTCATAGAACCATAGAATGTTAGCAGTTGGAAGGGACCTATAGAGATCATCATTCCCCGTTTCTGTCCCTGTAGTGCGCTGTTGTGTTGTATTTTTTTTTTTTAACTTTTTATTTCTGGAAAAGTTATGTTATAAAACCTGTGCTCTGTCTCCTTTTATGATCTCATGGTATTGAACAAATTGTATGTGGGTGTAGACATCTCTGTGTCTTAGTATTATTAGTTCAATATTTCATCTATCTTGTGGTATTTTTCTTATTAAAGAGGTCAGTTTTCAAGGAAATAAAATTATTACAGGAGACTCTGAGGATTCAAAAAAAATGAAAGTGACAAATAACTAGTCTTTTTTGATAAAGATTGAAAATTACTCAAAATAGTTTGTCAGAAACCTATTGAAATGTCTGCATTTGCTGGGGCTTAGGATTTGGTGACCTGACTCTCTGAATGTCGGTTGCTATTACAGCATCAGGAAGGAGCGTGGGTAGTCTGTACCTGGATTGCGTCAACAACTTGCATTATTTACTTTTTACTACATAACCTTGCTTTCCTTTTCAGTACTTAGTATCTGACATATTTTAATCAAGTATCTTTTCTGAGTCTACAATACTTCTTATTTGCCTCTGGGATTCTAGTTCTTCCTGTTTTATTTATATATCAAATTGGACTCAGATGGACATGTGGGAAAGGTTTTTATTGTCTTGCAGAGAGTGAACTGTGGATGAACTGTAACTTACTGATGGAAAAAAGTTCTGAAGAGTAACACAAGAATTCTAGCATTCCTCCAGTGTTCAGTGCTGTTAGCAAGACCTGTGTTCTGTTAAATCCCACACAGGTGATAAGTACATACATGTAAAATGATGTATTCAAGTTTGTGTATGTATATTGGTTAAAAAGACTCTCTGGAAACTCTGGCACAGTGTGCAGTGGCATGAGAGAGTGTGATGGTTTCAGGAGGTCAGAAATGCTTGTTATAATTGATCTGAGATACTGCTGGTTTTCACATTAATCTCATTTGAAGCATTTAAAAATCTTTAGTGTAAAGCTAACTTTCCAACTAATGAGCTGATCTGCTCTAGGTTTCTTGAGTCCACAGTAATGTTTCCAACACATGAGATTTGTGATGTTAAGTAGAAGAATTTTAAGTTTTTTTAAATGCTTACAGAAAGGTAGAAAGCAAGAATGTGAAATTCCTGGCTCAGAAGAGAAGTCTTTAGGAAGTCTATATGGATGATTACACTGAAGATTTTCAAATACCTTTAAACATCACTTTTGCATCTGGTTCAATACCTAAAACTATTTGTAATTAGCAGTGACCATACGGGATGAATAGTATGTTATAGGAAAGATTGCATCTGTAACTGCAACTAAAATACTTTTTGATAATGCATGCTCAGTTGTGTGCTGACCTTTAAGGTCTGTGTTGAGGGACAAATTATTTTAAAGCCTGAAAATACAGTAAATACAATTTTAAAGTTCTTTAAATTTTTCGGACTTTGTGCAATACATACTTTTTCTTTCCCTTAGTGGCTGCTAGTTTCATATCTTCATATGTGAAGCCCAATTTTCATTAAAAAAACAAAAGCAAGACTGCAAACCTCATGGCTGCAGAGAAGAGCATAACAAAGGTTTAAATGTGTATTCCCAAAAGGTTTAGCAGAAGAAGGAAAATGAAAAATCCCAATCTATTTTTTAGTACCTGAGGATTTTTCCTTAGAAGTCCTAAACTTATTGTGATCTGTCATGTGAAATTTGAATACCTGGAGTTAATAGCACTAAGGCAGAAACTAAGGGAATATGAAGGAGAGGGAGATTGGGCATAAAATCAGAAACTGTGATGAGAGTAACACTGACTACAATTAGGTAAAAAAATAAAATATGCATAGTTGATGTGCAGCTAACCTGTACTGCATCAGACACCAGTGGTCGTTAAAAGTGAAACAGAGTTGGAAAAGCTTAATGCAGAAATTTAAAATGTAGCAGTTAATGAAACAAAATTAGGCAAAACCCTGCAATTATTGATTGTACCTTGTTTTGAATCCAAGCTACGAGGCGGTGTGTTGAGAAGGTTACAAAACATGGTTGAAAGATTTGAAAATATAATCAAAGGTTTTTTCTTTTGTTTTGTGGAAGATTAAAGGAAAAATGGTCAAAACCCTTTTCCTTTGGCAATAAAAGTTTGTGAGACTCATGCTTCTAATTCAGAGTTGTTTGCACTGAGTTTCTGATATTAATGGATGCCATCATTGATAGTCTAACTGCTGCCTAAGTTGCTTCTGGGAATAAACCCAAAAAAGTGATAACATACATCTTCTTGTGCAAAAGTATAATAGAAATAGCAGGAGAGGCATACATTTTTAATAGCAGTTAAGCAGGCTAGACAAAGCTTTATAAGAACAACATTAGAATAAAATGAAAGATATTGTGATTATCTTAGATGATTTGATAACAATGTCTGTTTAATGGTGATAGTCTATCAGAAATGTAAACATCAGGGGCTATTGGGAGGATGGAAAATGAAGGAGAGTGCCTCGCCACTCTGTGAAGTTCGTGTTTGTCATCAGACTCTGGGGGATGATAGAAATTCCCCAGAAAAGCTAAGTGAGGGGATAATCAAAATTATAGAATGGCTTCCGTGTACAGAGTGTTGTGCTCTTGAGACTGGTGCGTGTACAAAGGAAGTTACCAAGTTACGGGCAGCACAAGAGGTGAAGTCAGTGATTGTTTGTGTCTTACAAGGCAAACTGGGGCTTGCAAATTCAAAGCAAACAAGAACAAATAAAAGGAGGTGTTTGTTGATGCAATGAGCTGTGACTGTTGGCTTGCCTTTATGTGGATATAAGGGGAAAGAAAAAATATATTAAAAGTTAAATACCTAGAATCTGTCTCTGGCCTAAAAGTCCCTAAGCTGCAAGCTCTTGGAAGGTTGTTTAGGTGCAAAAGCTGAGTCACCTAAACAGTATGAGAAAACTAAGAGAAAAATTGACTTAGTCCTTTATGTAGGAATTGTTGAGGGGAAGTTTTGTGTGTAAAACAAATGGGTAAATAAAAAAAGCTGTAGCTAAAATGTGGAGTAATTTGTATTATCAATGTAAACCTTGAAATCAACAGTAAATTAGGGTTATTTGTTTAAATGACAAATGCTGATCCTCGATAAAGGGAATAGTTATTGTCCACTCACCCACTACCCAAAAAAAAGGGGGAAAAAATGGTTAAACAATATATTAATTGAAGGGAAGCTAAGTGTTGGATGTAGGCATACATTAATTTCTTTGGCTTCTGCATGTGTATGCCTTGGGAAATCCTTTACTTTTTTGATAATCAGTGTACCATCAGAAGTGTTTGTTGGATTGCATTGCCTGCTGCAGAATGTCATCTTATTCTGTAAGACATACTAAGCAGTAACATGTGGCTGGTGTGAATGCCTCCTTGATGATAATCAGTGCAGTAGCCATGGCTGTAGTGCCAAAATGCAAGGGCACCTCTTTTTTGTCAAATTTGGAAACGAGCAAATTTTCACCCAGGCCTGGACAGCAGCAACCACTGAAGGACCCCAAAGGGAGAAATCCAGATGTAGCAACCGCGGGAGACGTCTATGGGACATGTCCAGTAATGTAATAAGAAGGTTTGAAAATCCCAGTTAAGTCACAGACAAACTATACAACCAATGAAGTATTTTTTTTTCTTCTTCCACTTGTGTTTACTGATTGGAGAAAAAGCTTTTCCCTCTTTGATTTAACTTGAAACTTGATGCATTAAAGAAGAGCTTGTCTGCACCAATCAGCCTCCTGGTTTGATGGCAGCTCCACAGTAGAAAGTGCAAAGCAAAAAATAGTAGAAACTATCAGCAGGTTTCTAACCTCACAGTTGGTTGTGAGGAGCAGTGTCAAAGTAGCAAGCATCTGAAGGCAGATGAATAGATTTATACAGCACTGATGCATAAGGCAAGTGATTTTAACAGAGTTACTGGAATTTATTTTCACAGTTCCAGAAGGAAGGAACTGAACTATGTCCAGGGCCTGATGTCAGACATGCCATACAGGTACCAGTTTCAGACAAAACTGTCTTCACCTGACAGGCCCCTGGGCTGTCTCGGGAAGCACCAGTGGAATCAGTTCTCTGTCAAGCAGTCTTTAGAAGAGAGTGTGCTGTCCTTTTCACTTGGGAGTGTTTTGAGCCATCAAACCCTGACAAAACAGTCTTTTGCCTCCAGAAAGCTAGTGTGGTTTTTGGTGGGACTACTTCTAGATGTATAAAATTTCTGTGCTTTTGGTGCTGCTAGAAAGTAGTGGGATCTGGCTATTGTACAGAGGTTCTGTGAAACTGCTGGACAGATTCTCTTGCCACTTCCATACTCCCGTTGCAGTGTTAGGAACAGATAACCCTGTTCAGAGACTTCCCTGAATGTGCAGTCAACACATGGAAGCATTGATATGTGTAGTTGTGGTGGTGCGAACACAGAATCCAAGGATATAAAATGCCCAAGCAGTTCCTATGTGATAAATGAGTGCGTGAGAAGAAAGAGAGTGTATTTTCACAGGAGAGCCTCTTAAAGTCAGTGCTTAGTTTGTTGAAGCTCTCTTGAAGTTTTAGACACAAGTAATAAGTGGTAGACATCAAAATAAGTTTCTTAATAGTAGAGCAGTGCTCCCCTGCACAAAAGAATAGTGCAAGACTAAGGCTACAGTAGCAGCAGCAAACTGCCTGTTACTGTGAGGGGCACTCTGGAGTGTTAAATTAAAAGCATTTCTCTCACCTGTATAAGCACCCTCAGTTTGGGTATCTCCCTTCAGAGATGGGCTGTCTCCATATGATTGCTTACATGTCAAAAGGATTCTAGCGAATTATCTAAAGAACAGTAGTTGAAATAATATTAAGATTTTGCCCCGTGGAGACGATAGGTAATTCAGCATTAAAATTGCCTTTATTTTCTGGTCTATTATTCTGCACTCTGGGTTTAAGGCTCAAGGAATACCATTTCAGCTAATGTCAATTCACATAGTTCCCTTGAAGTTTAGCTGATTAACTGAGGATCAGCTGTTATCTGAACCATACTCTGAATTGTTTGGGTTCTGAGAGTCATATCACAGTCTTATAATTTCTTACTATCTATCATGTTTTATATGAAGGATTCTGTTTCTCAGGGAAACCCCTGTGTAAGCATAGCACTTTAAACTCTCAAAATCTCATAAGCTGCATTACTTAAATGTGTGTTTCAAGGAGCTGAATTTATATACTGGCTTCACTGATGTCTCTATTATTTGATGGTGGTCTAAATGAGATTACTGGGTCACATTATGAAGATATACTGCCAACTGTGTGTAAATAATAGGAGATTACTGGATAAGTTGACTGCAGCATATATTTTCTAATGCATAGATTAGTATGATTTTTTCAGCTTTTTATGCACTTTCATGTCACTGATCTTCCAAAAATGTTATGAATCTGATAAACTAATACCTTTAAAACATCATGGCAGTTCAGATTACATATTCTAAACTTTATGTTAATCTCATGGAATATAACTTATAATTATTGGCAACATCTAGGTTGAATATAAGTCTAGCTAATTCTCTTCATACTCTCTAAAACTCAGTGGGATCTATACAAGCAAAGCACATCTTGAGAAAACCTATTTAAGCTTTAGGCTGGGCTACAATACACTTGAAAAGTACACCGTTTGGATATATTGCTTTTGTGGAATTAATTCTGGGCGTGAATGGTTTACAGCACCTTTCAGACCTAGTTCAGAAAATCATTTACTTGTTCCTCAGCCCAAATATTTTCTGATTTCCCTTTCTTCTTTTCACCCTGCTTGTTTTTTTGTCCATTAAGACAAAGACTTGAGGACTCATGGGGAGTTTGTGTAGCAGCATACTCTAAAGTATCCTATTAGAATGTATTTTGGGGCTCTGAATGTGGAAGGGTTGAATGAGCTGCCCAAGGGGGGACTGTCTATACCCACTCAGCTCAGTTTGGAATCAGCCTCTTCCTGACAAGAAACGACTGGTGTGTTGAACCCAATTCTAACAGTAAAAAGAAGCCCCACCTTCTTGGCTCTCATTTCTTCTTGTTCTTGTCACTGTGTAGGAACTATTGACACTCAAAGAGGAAAAAGGCATCTTTGCTAGGATGGTTCTTCTCAGATAAACTGTGAAACTGTGTGTTGTCCCTTCTCCAAAGTGAATGAATTGTTATCAGTGTGACTTTGTGCAGAAATTTGCTAGTGTTATCTTCTGCATTAATGTTCTCTAACAAGATACTTTAATACTTTATCTCTCTTCTCAACATGCAACAGCATGATGCTCATAAAACTTTACAGAATTAGCAATAGCTTTGACAGGACTCAACATTATTTTTTGCAGCAGTGACCACACTGTTAATCTGATCTCTGGGAGAAGGGTCCTTTAAAGATGGATTACTTCTTTTTCCTAATGCTTTCATATTAAGCTAGCGACCGGGAAGAATGGAGTTTGGTGTGATTTCCTCCAGTGAAATAGTTGTCTTAATAAACACTATACTTTTATGCTAGTCATTATAATTGCCAGTTTAGGGCTTTCGCCAAAATCAAGTGGAGTAGTCTTGAAGAGCTGGTTTGAATCTGTAGCTCTTTTGAGTAGAAACCTTCACTTTACTGTTGCTCTGTAATGTTACCTTTGCTAGCTACACACAGTTACAGAGCTTAGATGATGTTATCCTGAGGAAGTGGAAAGGATGAAAAAAAGAATTCCTTGCTAAGAGGAACTGAGCACCCAAACTTGGTTCTCAATTTTTAAGACCACAGCAAAACCTGCTCAAGTCTACTCACAAGCTAGAGTGTTGTAGTAGCAGCATGTGAAAGTTTTGATGTATGATGTATGACCTTCTAGGACATTATTTGCATAATATCTCTAATTTAAAAGAAGCTTAGAATCTTTATCAATTGATCTCTTGAGAACTTGTAGAATTTTAATCAGTAAAACCAAAAAGCCCCCAGCTAGGTAGGAGGCACTTTTTTTTTTTTCTTAATAATTGCAAAGGGGTGACTGATTTATCACCTGGCTTCGTATTTTTTACAGTTTTTCCAATACTGCATTTTCATTGCTAACCCCAAAAATGTGCATAGCTGCTCAGAGACAGAAAATACATGAGGTGTAAATAATTTTTACATCTTTGGTTGCTTTATTATTTAAACGGTAGCAATTGAAGACTGTAAGTCAAATTTATCCTATTGTAACCTTTGTCTGTTCACTACTCTCTGGAGATGATGTAACAGGCTGTAACTACACTCCTTTCAATAAATCCTATAAAGTGTATCATACCTAAATTTCAATTAGAATGGGTGGGTATATCAGTATTTATCACCTCCAGTTTCAGTCTAAGGGAGACTCTCTTCTTAATCTAGTTCTTGCTTCTACAAAGTCAATAAAAGTTTGATAGTACAAACCACTTTAGAAATTTCAGATGAATGTTAATCCTGAGAGGTAAACTTCCAGAATACTCTGTGATAATTTCATAATGTGAGATAGCTAATGTTTGTACATGTCTGCCTCTCACATGGCAAAAAGATGAGTTGGAGATTCACATCGAGACTTCAGGTATGCAAAGAGCTGTTACTTAGTTATTAGAATCCGAAGCAGAGGTCAAGCTTGTGAGCTCACTGTTTATTCACGTGACTGACAATGAAATGCCAACAAAGAGAAGTCACAATGAATCCTTAATCATGGCAAAAACAGGGAAAGCAGAATAAGTGATCTCTGAGAGCATTTTTATTTAAAAGTGTTAAGTACTCCGCTACCTTTCTTTGCCTTCTGTTTGAAGTCTTGATTAGATAAACTAGATTGCTTCTTGTAATGTGTTTTCCTACTTGGCCAGCTACAGGTAATGCAGGCAACAGAAGAAATCAAAGCAGTGCGATGGCATATAGTACTGAAGATGAGATTTTCATATATGCAGATACATTAAAATATGTTGTCATTTATAGGAAAGTGATTTGGAATTTAATTCAATGTTCTTCTCCCCAAAAAAATGTAAAAAGCAATCTGTATCTAGAAAGTCTTGTGTTGATGTATGGAATTACAGCTTTGCCTGACATTCTTCCAAGGTTGTTTATTAGATTTGGGGCTGTTTCTGTGTCTTTCTTCTCCTTACTTCTCTATTTTAAACACCTAGGTCTATGATGGAAGGAAAAGGAAGATGAATCATGACACTGGCCTCCATCTAAGGGGTGGGCATCTTCCCAGTTCCAAAACCAATCTGATGGGCAGATGTGCAGTGACAGACCATTATGCAAATAACTTTGCAATGCTGCTCTAGCTAGTACTGATCTCACTGCAAGAGCTTAAAGTGTCAATCTTGGGTCCTGGTGATTGAGAAGCTTTTGCAGGTATTTTTTAACTTGCCGTACTGGAAGTTATATGTATTGTACCTCTTTGTAAAGCTGTGACAGTTTCCTCGGGTGCTGATTCAGTGCTGCAGCATGTGTGTGCTCTGGCATGGAAATTCAGCTCTATCTACTTAAAACAGAAGGAACATCAATTACTCTAAGGCTGTATTACCAAGGGCTTATCTATCTAAACTCTCCTCATGGATCTGATACTCTTCCCAAGTTTTGTCGATGCTGTACTTCTTTCTTTCCTTGCTTTTTAAAATCATTATTTTCCTGAAGAATTTCTTATTTCTTTTAAAACAGGTAGCTCTTTAAGTTATCATTTTTGGGAGACCATCAATAATTCCCTGTGATGCTGCAAAACAGTTTTAATTCTTTCATTTTTGATTGAAAGGTTGTATACTACTTTGCCTTGTCTTATTTTTCCCTTTGCATTCCCATTCCTTACTCTCTGTTTACATTAACTTTGTAGTTCAGTCTTGCAGAGATTAAGAATCTATTGGTTTCTAGGTTAGCAGGCTTGTCACATTAGATTACAAGAAACATTATTATGCCAAATCAGGGGCTAATTTTCATAGTGGCATTTCCATTTATAGGAGCTGAATGGTGAATTGAAATATGAACCCATCTAATAAGTAGCTAATTCCAGGCTTCTTTTACATATCATTGCTCTGTAATGCACATCTATCTGAAATCCTCTTTTCTATTAACATTAGGGAGTGATGATATCATTACTTTGAAATAAGGGCGGTATGATGCTTTGGTATGGTGTTTTTGTATTCCATAAATATAAGTCAACTAAGTTAAATCCTGAGGAAAAAAAACAACCAGACAGACATTGGATTTAGAGCATTATACTCTTTATAGTTGCTGTGTTGTTAGCCAGCCATTTCCTGGGTTTTATCCTCCCTTCCCACCATCTGAGAAAAAGCTGGGGAGAAGCACTCTGTGTGTGTCCATGTTCTTCTAGGGTCCTACTGAACAAGCATGATTTTCATCTTTGGTAGTGCTGCAGATATTTCTCAGCATTTCTCAGCTGTTTCCTCGAGCCTTCTTTCTGTTTGAGGTTATAACTGGTCAGTCACTGGCCACTTCTTATCTATAATTCCTGCTGTGGTTTTCTGTAGCCTGAGGTAACTCACAACTTGTAGCAGCAGTGAAGCCCTGGGCTCTTGGCCAGGTTTTTATTATTCTTATGAACTGTTAATTCTCCCTTTTCAAAGGTACAAAGAGGAGGCATACGCTTAGCATTTCGCTTCTACCACTCTTTGTTGATTTTTTTTTTTTTTTTTTTTCCCGGAAAACACTTTTTTCTCATAATCTCTTGTTTGTATGAAAAGGTCATTTTATCCTCTTAGACTTGGTCACAATTATATGCAGTGTCTTACATCCTGTCACCCACGTACTGTGCTCAAATGACTTTTTCAAAGGATAAACAAACAAAAAAATGCATGTTCAGAGAACCAGCTCAAGAATAAATTAGAAGTCTAACTCACAGTCTCTCTTTTTCTGTCTTTTTTTCAACTGTTACTAATTCCTTGGTTTTCAGTAAGTAAAATCCTAATTTACTTCAAGAACATCTTTGTTCTAGGTGTTTCCAAAACAATTGAAGTGAAGGATTATTTGGAAAAAGACGCGCCCTTAATGCAAACACAGCACAGCACACTGATATTGTGTAATATCCAGCCTGAATTTTGAGCTAGTAATTAGGCTTATACTTAGGTAGGCATTATTTATGCATCTGGATAGTGGCCTTCTTAATACCATTAAAGTACTTTTTCATATGGTTTAATTTCTCTTTACTGCTTGTTCGTAAATCTCAAGGTCAGAAAACTTCCAGAAATCACTAATTTAATCTATTGTTCAAACAGTAAAGCTCTGTATAGAGAAGCTATGCCTGAACTACTGCGGCATCATCTTGGTTATAATTGCAGTTATCAAGAAATACAATCCATCAGCAACCTGGGGGACAGAAACTACGAGGTCACATCAAACATCCAGGTACCACAAGAATCCTTTCTGCAGGAGCCGTAGCCAGTACCAGTTGCCTTGAGAAGCAGAGCAATACCTGTCACACAGTGTGACATCATCTTTCTTCTGAATATTCAGCAGTTTTTAATGCAGGGACATTTTGAGGCAGAGGCAGTGCCTGCTTATTAGGAGACTTTCTTCCCATAAATTTTACCAGTTGCTTTCTGAGCCTGTGTAAACTTCTAGTACCCACAATATCCAACATAAAATAATTCTCCAGCTTAATGGCATGATGAGTCAGGAAGCGTCAATTTTTGTTTCTTTTGAACCTGCAGCTATGTAATTCTTCTGATGCCACTTGGATTTTTTTATTATTATTTTTTTAGAACAGAAAATCCTGGAATAGCACAAAACCAGTTGTGTTCTGAATACATCTGCCAAACAAAAGGAAGAGTTACTCTTGTGCAATAGTCAGTGCCACATGGAGAAGGCAAGGAACTGTTGTGCCCTAATCTTTTGTGTCTCGTAAACTTTTTTATAGATGTCTTTTCTATTTCCTCTCAGTTGTCCCTTTCCCAGCTTGATGGGTACTGGTCCATGCTGCCATCCTTTCTCTGAGAGCTGCTTTGTTCTTTTGATCAGCATCTGCTGCCCTTCCCCGAATCTGTCCCTTTGTACACTGATTCTGTTGTCCACTATCATTCCTACCAGTTTACCTGATACTGACAACAGACTCAGTGGTCTCTCCAAAGCCTGTAAAAGTGAATTAATAGCATATTTTCCACCTTTTGGGGCTGTAACACAGAAGCATTTTTAAGTAAGGGATTGCAAATGGCAATTAACTGTTTTACCATGAGATCTTTGTGAATGAATGCATGTCATCTGGTTCTGGATATTGGTTATCAACTAAGTTGTTATTTTTTTTTTTTATCCTGTAGCCCCTTCTGACAGCAGTTAGGATAGATCCTTTGAGAAGTCACCTCTAAAGAAAGATTCTTGCTTTCCCAGAATTTCCTGTGTCAAATGTAGATGCAAAAATATTATTCTGGGAACCTCTTTTCTATGGTTTGATTGTCAGTTAGCTCTACAGGATTCTTGGGAAGCTTTTTTGCTCATGATCTATTTGAAAGAAGGTTAATAAGCTTTTCTGCAAATAGAGCTTTGTAGCTTTTAATTGCTCTGCTTTATTGTGTTTTTATTTGTAAATGATGAGAGTTCATGAGCCTTTCTATTTTTCTCTCAGGAGCACTAGTTACTTTTTATTTTCAGATCCAGGCTTTTCTTTTCCCATTATTTCTTTCTTTGAATAGGTGTTGTTAAGCATGTAATACAAATGCATACCTAGACATACATAATTTAAACTCATCATAACTTCGTATGGCTTGAGTCGTAACCAATAATGTATTTAGTCTGACTGTAGTGGAGCCTTGATATTTAAGGCTACTGCAGGGGTGCTCAAGTTTGAAATTATCTGAGAGGTTGAGTCAGCAATATACATGGGAAACCTATGTTTTTTCCTTACTGGCTAAAATGAAGGAGTAAGAGTTTAAATCCTTACTTCCATTCAGGGGAGCTGTGGACATTGCAAGTTGCATCAAGGGGAATTCTGATTAGATATTGGACACAAAACTCGCAGTGGAGACACTGAAGCACAGGTTGCTCAGAGGGGCTGTGAGATTGGCAGCTTGGGATCTAAAACTCACCCAGACAACCTGAGCAACCCAGTTTAATGCTGCCTAATTTAGTGCTGCTTCAGGACTTGGGGGTATTGGATCAGAGATTCCCTGAGGCCCCATCCAACCTGCATCATGCTGCAATTCAGATGTGTCCTGAACGATTATTCCTGAAGAGACTACAGGGCAGATTGTATTGTAATGCTTGTACAAGAAAGTCCAGATAAGTGACACGATTTCTGAAGTAGAGGCTTTCTGATCCTTAGATAATATTGTCTAGGAGACAGTTTTCTTGTTGCTATGTGTATTGTGGGGTTAAGAAATGCCACTTCTCTGGAGCGACTGCTATTCAGTTTGTGGTCTGACGTTTCAGTTACAAGTACACCCTGCCAGTCAGGTAATTGCTCTGAAGTAAGGAAAGGAAAGCAGCTTCTCAACCACAGCAATGTTCTGTAACGCTCTATAGTGCTCATGCTGAATTAATTATCAGTTGTTCCAATGTAATGCTTTTCCCTCTGATGTGGTACTAGATTTTAGCTATGAATTTTGTGGTGATAGTTTTTACTATTTCAAATGCTCTTGCCTCATTCCATGTGCAAGTGACTTCTGTGGGTATTTGGGAATAGCAAGGCGGCCCTGTTCTGGTATGAAGTCTAGCTGACTCTCTTATTTCCTCAGAAATAATGGATGACCATGTCAGCATAGAATAAGAAATTAGAAGTCATAGAGTGTTTAGTAATAACTTTTTCTGTTCAAATAGCATGAATAAAAGACAAATAAGAAATTGCATCTCTCATGGTAAAATGAACTTGGGTAACTGACTGTAAGCTTCTCTCTGCCATCTCCCTGTGCCGCAAAACTTGCCATTTCCTAACCAGCAGAGTCCATGTGTCAGACTTCTTCGCACTAGGTGCCCCCCACACTCCTGGAATGCAGATTAGCTTATCTGTGTGTATTCTGCAGAGTGATTTCTTTTTATCAGTCCTTGTAAAGCTTTAACTGCTGCAGAGGAAGCTCTCCTCATCTGTCCCAGAGGCTTGTATCCCTAAAGGACTGTGGTAGATGGTCCCTTTTAGCAAGGTTGCCACATGCTTTCAAGCCTGGGGTAAGAAATGTCTGGAAATGACATGGCTTCCTCCTTCCCAAAAAAATGAGCCGAAAGAGAAGGAGGCCCTTTGCAAGAAGGCTGTGAAAGGGAAAACAGCATTACCACACCATGGGGATGTGTGCTCTGCTCCTGTGTAGGCCTTATTCAGAGCTGCTGTGGTAGGAGGGAACATAGGACCTACAGTAGAAAATGCATTTTTTTCCCAGGTAAGATGAACAGAGCATGAGCTGGGGCTGGTAGGGTTTGTGGAGATCATAACTCGTGTGCTGTCCAGCAGATACTGGCTTAGCACATGGGTATTGTGGCGCAGCTAGAAAGCTGCAATGTTCAGGGTCCTAAGATGGCATTTCAAAGGCCAGCTCACTGTGCTAGTTTGCTCTAGAGTTTAGCAAGGGCAGAAAGGGTAAGTGACTTTATCTCCGAGCATCTCCCGCTCTAGGTTGTCTGACCATTCTAGTTCGGTAGTAATACCATGATAGATTCTGCGAAGTGTGAAATTTCGCCCTGTGCTTAGTTGCACACTTCAAAGTGTAATAGCAGAAGCAACTGATGTGGTGCATTTAAACAGTAGTTCAGTAACACTTCTCCTATACTCATCTGAGGTGACAAACTTGTGTGAACTGAAAATGTGATTTTCTACTCTAGGGAAGTATTTGTAACCTTTTTCTTTACTAAAAAAAAAACAAAACAAAACACAACAACAACAACAAAGCAAAACACACACACACACACACACACAAAAAATTGCACAAAAAAAGCTTTAAGTACAATTTCTCCTGCAAAGATAGATGCAAGGTTTACAGTACCTTTTGTGGTTTTCTCTATTTTCACGTTACCATTTTCTTTTTGTCTCTCAGTTTAACCAAGATTTCCTTTTTAATTTTCCCTGGCCTGTATCTGATACTCATTCCCCACTCCAGTGTGCTGTTCCCAGTTGTGTCACTTTGGCCATCTCCACGGTTAATCCTTCCCAGCTTGTGTCAGGCTGGCTGCTGTCTGACATGCTGAGGTTAAGCTGAATTGGAAATCATTATTCCTCTACTTCTTATTCCTAAACTTAGGCAGTTCAGGAGCATTTTAGAGAGACATACTTAAAGATAGTAGGTAAAGCTGAATATGAGCCATCCTGCCAAGGATGTAAGTTGTGTTGTCAGAATTTTTGCTAACATGGCAGCAAAACTGCAAGCAGGTGCATGCTGCAGTGCTCGAAAGAGAAGTAGGAACTCCCATGGGAATCACAGCACAGTCTTCTCTAATTAAAATGAAACAAAAGAAAAATTTAGTCTTCAAATTTGTGATTCCTTTCTGCACAGCTTTAGCTAAACTCTATTTTTTTTTATTAGGGTTGAAGAAATAAGCAGTAACTTTAGACTTTTATAACTCTGATTTCCTTCAGGAAATCTGCTGAATTCCCGATATTATGAGGTGAGGTAAATGTACAAGAATCCTATTGTGAAGCAGATGATTTACTAGCTTTGGTCAATCTTAAATATTGTGGGGTTTTTTGTTTTTTTTTTTTGGGGGGGGGGTTTGAGGGCAATGGAAGTGAAGCTTGGCAATCAGTGTTGAGTTGCGAATAGCAGGATTCAAAATTCTTACAAGTCTGAAGATGTTATTGTTTGTTTAAATGCTAACAGGCTCTTGTCAGGGGTTAGGCGTTGCTGGACAGGTCTTTCCTTATCAGTGAAGCCACTGGGGAAATTGTGTCATTGGAAATTCCCCTGCTTGGCACTTCCCTTTCTCATTTAATGGCTCTTTGGAGATGTGTGGCACTCAGTCCTCAAGCTGTTCTTGGCCTGCAAAATGACAAATCAATTTTATTGCTACACACTGTAACAGCAAATAGTACAGCGGCATGTTTGAAACAAATGTATGAAAGCAAATAGAGGACTAGTGTTCTGTGGATTAACTTTTTTTGGTAATTACACTAATAATTAATTCTTTGTTTTGTTTTCTTGATGCTCTCTTAATAGAGACACATACTTGTTAATGTGTTTTTATAATAGCATTACAACAGAAAATGACATTCTCCACCTGTTCAGTTATGCTCTTCAATCCATTGTGACTCTTTTCTTTTGTTTAAAGAACAATTAAGACAAATGTCTTCACAGAACAGACAGCTATTTCAGAAAAGAACATAAGAGCAATTGCATGATTTTGTGCTGAGCAGGAAACCATGATGCCTACCTTATTGACCCCTCATGTCACAAATGGCACCCTCCAAGACTATTTGCAGAATGTATTGCTATCACATTCTTCTCTTGAGCAAAATGTTTTCTAATATTTGTCTGTTTCTCCTGCATAACTACACTTTCTCAGCACACAGTTCCCTGAGAAGTCATGCTGCTGTGGGCAATCCTGCACGAGGACACCCCTCGCACGTGTCTCTCATGATCTCATCACACCATGCTAAGATGAATGAGAAAACAGCAACTACTGATGGCCTGGGACAGTGGAATACCACAGAAAGGCTGAGAAGTCCTTTCTTCTTTTTATAATGTCACATCTGTGGTGTACCTACAAAGGGCTTTTTCTGAGAGAAAGGCTGGATGAAGCATCCAGCAAGGTTGTTCTTTCACTCACCTCACCTTGGTGTGCTAGGCTCATGCTGCCCTCCCCTGTGGGAGCAGACAGAAACTTAGAGCCCCCTGTTTGGTTTGTGCCTGCGTGGAGATGTATGTCGTGGTAAGATGCCTGTTATGTGTTAGCAAGATCATGTACACAGCAAAGAGCAAGATCTTTTTTCAAGGAAAGGATTTTTTTTTTTTTTAAATTTTTGTATGACAAGCTGGAGTTGGATACATGATTGAAGCTTTTATTTACTGACAGCATAAAAAACTGGGATGAAAACTTTGCGGCTTCAACCTAAATAGAGAAGATGATTCCACAAAAAGAGATATTCTAGAAAAGTCTCATTTTGGCTCAATCTTAAAGTTATAGTTTATGCCAACATTACATGTTTCAATCCTTTTGAGAATTATTCAGTCTGTTTTAAATATGTAGGCCAGTGCTGAAATAAAAAGCAGTACTTTTCATATCTGTAATTTTCATTTAATAGATGCTAATGCCAAATGTTCTCAAATTTCCTCTGGCAAATAAGAAAAAAAAAAAAGTATTTAATTATTTAATAAAATTAAAAGTAGGTGAAAGACTTTTAAAACTAAAAGTAAAATTTGACCTGATTTTTTTTAAATAGTTTTGGTTTATCCATTTCTATTATCAGTTAATAGTAATTTCTAGCTTTGTGAACCAGAGTATTCAACTGAAGCATGAAATAACAAGAAAATAGATCAACTAGTGCTTTTTTTTTTTTTAAGTAGAAGCAAAAGGCAAACAGGATAAGAAAATCTGTTGCTGTAATTTTTCAGTTATGTCAGGTGATAATTTTTGCAGTTGGATTGTCTGCATGTTCACCATCTTTATCAACAACCTTGATGACGGGACAGTGTGTCTTCTCAGCAAGTTTGCTGATGACACAAAACTGGGAGAATTGGTTGATTTGCCTGAAGGCTGTGTGGCCATTCAGCAAGATGTAGACACACTGGAGAGCTGAATGAAGAGGAACCTAATGAGGTTCAACAAGAGCAAGTGCAGAGTCCTGCACCTGGGAAGGAACAAGAAAATGCACCAATACAGGTTAGGAGGCTATCTGCTAGAAAGTAGCTCCATGGAGAAGGACCTTGGAGTCCTGATAGACAAGGAGTTATCCATGGGACAGCAATGTGCTCTTTTGTCCAAGAAGGCCCATAGTATCCTGGGGTGCATTAAGAAGACTGCGTCCAGTAGATCAAGGGAGGTTCTCCTCCCCCTCTACCCTGCCCTAGTGAGACCTCACATGGAGTAGAGTCCAGTTCTGGGCTTCCCAGTACAAGATGGACAGAGATCTACTTGAGGGAGTCCAGTGGAGGGCTATGAGGATGATGAAGGGACAGGAAGAGCTGCCTTACAAGGAAAGACTGAGACCCCCAGGGCTTTTTAGTCTGGAGAGGAGAAGACTGAGAGGGGATCTAATTAATGGCTATAAATACATGAGGGCTGGGTGTCAAGAAGGCAGGGACAACCTCTTTTCAGTTGTGCCCTGTGATAGGACAAGGGGCAATGGATTCAAGCTTTAGTACAGGAAGTTCCACCTCAACATGAGAAAGAACTTTACTGTAAGGGTTACAGAGCACTGGAACAGACTCCCCAGAGAGGCTGTGGAGTCTCCTTCTCTGGAGACTTTCCAGACCTGTCTGGATGCATTTCTGCTTAATCTGCCCTAGTTTTGTTCCTGCTCTGGCAAGGGGGTTGGACTTGATCTTCAGAGGTCCCTTCCAACCCCTAACATTCTGTGATCTCTGTGTGTGTAGGTAGGTGGTTTTAAGTGGAAGGAAAGTTAAGAGAGTACAGTCCTATGTAATGTCAGTTAGAGGAAGAAGAATGAATCATTAGTTAGAACATACTCTGTTGAGAGAAATTCAGGTTTCTTTCTGTAATAGAAAAATGAGTGGGCTTTTTGAGTATTCTCTGAGGTCTGTTTTGTCTACAGGCTTCTATAGTTTTAGTACCATGTGCACAGAAAGGCAGTACATGTAATGCTTAGATTTAGATGGATTGGAGACTCCTCAGGGTCAGAGGCTCATTTGTAATAATTTCATCTGTTAGGGTGGTATCTAGACATCCCCACTGACAGCAAGTGCTGAGCAAGCCTGTGGTAAAAGGCACTGTGGCAAAATTGGTGTCTTGTCAATACAACCAAGTAGGAAAACTGTTTTTAAATTACTATGAAACATAAAGCAGATTACAATGGGTGCAGTATATTGGAAGAATATCGCAGCTTTACAAGGCAAGAATTTTGTGAGACTTGTAAGAGTAATACAATAACCAGGGAAAGAGTGAAGTAGCACAATCGTGTAGCCACCTAAGAGTTGTCTGTAGTTTATGTATTATGTGTGTGCATGCATGTTCTTCAGCTGTTCGTGAATAATCACATCTTTAAACCTACACGGAAGTCTGTGTTTTGGTATTTAATTAAATTAACACAGCTTTATAACGCTTTTCCTTTTTTTTCAGCTATTGTACTATTCTTCATCTTGCACAGTGTGTATTTCCCAGTGTATTTTCCTCACAATGAAATTAAGTTTTTGGTGTGCTGTGGATATCTCCATTTCAGTGGCAGAGCTCTTGAAATACTTGGAGTATTCAGAAGTACTGGAATAATTATTACCAAATATGGGGGTTTTGCTTTTGTTTTTCCTTTGAAAAGACTTTGAGAACCTCAGGAGTCTCCAAGACCATAATTTTCCATCTGCTTTGACTATAAGCAATCACATTCTTGCAAAAAAGTGCCATCTGAGTGGTGGTTAGTATTTTTACCCAAACTGGTGTTTTTCAGAGACTGTTCCAGAAATACGTTCTTCCTGATGATTAAAATTCTATTATTAATTTCACCGTACATTTATTCAGTGTAATTTTAATGGAGCCAACACAGCATGCTTTCTGTGATATGTGAGCAATGAAACGATCAACCATGGTAGCTCTGCCCTCACTTGTATTGTGTGGACTCAACATAGGGCTTAAGAGTTATAGGCGGCCTTCATATATTCGTTGTGCATTTCCCATTCATTTGGTAGGTGTTTTGTGTATAGGGCTATTTGATCCTTGGATATGGGATTTAAACCACTTATAGGAGGTTAGCAACTAAGCAGTTTGCTAAGTTGTGAATAATAAAGAAATATTATTACAATACTACTAAAATGGAGTGATCTCTGGCTACATGCAGTAGAGTATGTCATCATTCTATTTTGAATCCTACTGAGAATGTTCTAAATTTTCCACAACCTCATATGAGAGAATCTTGGGAGGGTTTCGGTACATAACAAACCAATTTATCTCTTCAAATGACTGGCTCAACTTTTGGAGCCAGAAAGCTCCCATTTGCCACCTGAATCATGTGGCCATTCATCCTTCAGCAGTTCTTGTCTAAATGAAGAGTAAGAACACCTGAAAGGGTGACCTTTATTTGGAAATTTCAGTATTTGTTGACTACGGGACCTTTGCATTAATTTGCATGATTTTACAGTGCTAATAGTTCTGAATATTTTAAGATATGTAGTCTGTGGAATATTTATAAACCCATTTAGGAGAGAAAAACAAGCTTTACTCTGTTGTCTTTCACGTTGACTATTTGGTGAAGAGTCCAGTTGTATTTAATGCAGAATGTATAACGAAATCAGTGGAAGTTGTCTGGTCTTCGGTGAAGTCATCTAAGACCAGATGCCACTCTTGATTGTGAGACATCTGTCTGTGTTACAGACCCCTGCACCATAAGCCTTTGAAGATCAAAAGGCTGTTAATTGCTCAACTTGTGCACGTAATATTGAAGGAGTCAACACCAAATAGAAATCAAAGCTAATGTTTTAGATTGATACTAGGCTAATATAGGTTAATTTTATCTGATCTCTCTCAAAAGCTTTTGCGTGTAGAAAAGACTGTTAAACATTTAATTTCACACTGTGAAAGCAGTAATATTAAAAAAAAAATAAATATTAGGATCCTATTGAGAGAAACTGAGTTTTGAAGTCATTACAAAGGACATGAAAATGATTAGCAAATGTTATTACAGTATCACAAATCTTATGCAATTAGTAAAAAGTGTTCATGTTTGTATTGTATTTATTCATAATTAAAAACCTGAAAGAAACAACAAAACAAAAACATAAAAACTTGTAGAAAGGAACTGGCCAGTTTCAAGGCCATGGCTAGAGGTTGACAAGTATCTGAGAATAATACAGGAAAACAACTAAAACCCAAGAATTTATTTTCTTATCTAAAGCAGCAAACATGAACTACATTAACATTTTGATAACTGTGAATTCAGAATTACCTGAAAGCACTAGTTTCTGTGTGCTGAGGTGAAATAACATTGTGACTTATTGCTGAAAGGAGGTTAACTGTTGCTGTTGATTTGACTTGCATAATAAGAATCCTATGGAATGCACACTTATTTTCATGACAGGCTGAGTGATGACTTCTTCCCAGTAGCAGAGTGTTTACAGTATGTTTCCTTTTACTTAGGGCTTGCTCTTTCATTTCTAAAGAAAAAGAAAATGTGTGATAATTACTGAACTTCCTCATAGTGAATTGAATTTATAGTTCCGAGATGCTTAATGATGGTCAACTTGCTATTTTGGACCTACTTGCACATGAAGAGGAGTTTGTAGGGCTGTAGAGTGCAAAGAATTTTTATTTGGATACTTTCTGTTGTACTGTGTCATTTAGAACAAATGATGCCAAGGTGGAAGCTGGTAACAGACGATGTTGGATAAGGATTCCTGGGGTTTGCCGTTTGTAGGATGCTGAAATGTACTAAAAGGACAGCTGGGCCGTTACTTTTCACCCTCTGGGCCTGTTTTGGTGCAGTACATCTTTGAAGTAGAGAATACCTTTCCCTCTCTATTTTTAGTGCAACTGTAATAAGATTGGCACATATGCTTCAAACATATGGAAAACTCCCCTGGGCATGCAGGTCATAAGAATTTTTAGACTGCTTTTCCAGGAGGTGCTTTGGAAAGCAGAATAGGATCAATTTGTGGAGCACTAGAACACATCAGTGATTCACTCCGGCAGCAGTGAGATGCCAAATGTGCTGAGAAAAGTTAAAAAGCTGCCTAACACATGGGTTACTGTAACTGGTAGGTGGCAGGATCCAAGATACTGCATATATTAGTACTGCAGTAATTGTTTTCTCTTTGTTTTTAAGTTTGAACTGGAAAAAGCAGTGTTAAGTGTGTTTATGCGGAGGGAGAGGGAGGGACTGTAGAACAGCATACTTATCCTCAAAGTCCAGGCACATTTAAAAGAAATACCACTGGGTGTGCTCAGCAGTAGGCTTTGAACATGCAGGGAAAGTTTGCATTAAGAGGAAGCTTTCTCTGGGTTCTCTGTCTGCTGCCTCTGTGTGAAGCCAATTGAAGCTTAGCTGAGAAAGGTCATGTTAAGATGAGCTGGGTAAAGCCTTTTTGATTCATCAGCTGCGCAGGAATCGGAGATGCCTGCTGCAAGACGCTGCAGGTGTTCCTATCCGTGCCACTGGGCCCAATGCACTAATGGTATAATGGTTCTTCAGGGCAGTCTACAAATGGATTGGGAATGCTGATTGTGGATTCTTTATGTATTTGTATGTAAACTGCTGTAAGTTTTAGTACATGTATCTACCAGAGAGGACTGGTTAGTGGGAAGAACGTAACAGTCTAGAAATGCAGGACATAATACTACAAATAGAATTCTTTTCCCTATATGCTTGGTAGGTAAGACGTTGAGCTGCAGGAATAAAGTTTAGTGTTAGGTGTTGTCAAGAAAATTCCAACAGTAAAGACTGGAAATCACCAGAGTGGATTCTCATGCATCATTTCAGAGTCTCTACCTGTAAGAATAGGTTTAATCGCTCCTCTTTAGCGAAAGCTGAATAAATCTTGGAATATGTACTAGATCATCCGTTGGGATCCCCTCAGTCTGTGTTAACAATGTATGTCTTCATATGATGAACTTGTGGTTGGGCCATGAATCAGTGCTTGGAAGAGGCTGGTGAGCTATAGAGATTCTTTTTTTTTAAATCTGTCATTATCTTGATTTTTCTTCAAGATATTCAATAGCCTTATATGCTCTGAGTAGAGAAGACATTGCTCAGATGTGACCTACCAATTTGAATGTGGAAGACTGGAGACACGAGAACTGATGTCTTCCACTTAGACGTGATGTTGCAGTTGAGCTTTTGGAGGACAAAAAGTTCCTTTAGCAAGGAAGATTTCTACTTTGTGTCCCCTGGTAGCACTGCATTGATAGAGGATAGAAATAATGGACTGGGGAGGAGGGCAGCAGAGAAGCATGTGCTTCAGATGCATGTTCATGCTTGTAAGGCTGGGGATTCAAGATTCAGTTGTGTCGTAGCAGCTACTGCTTACAACTAGTAATGTGTTCTAGTAAGAATGAGAAATGCACTTTCTTTGAATGAATTTAGGAGTTCAGAGAAGGGTACAATTGCTCTGGAAATATGGTATGTCCACCATTTTTTACCGAGGGAATTCCCATCCCAATAGGCATTAGAAATTTTGTGGTCACTATTCACAGTGAGAAAAGCGGCTGCAATTGTCTATGCAATTCCACACTGGTCATAAAGCAAGAAACACCTTTGCTGTTTTCCTAGCTGGTGGCATCTCCTGCCCCAGAGCTTCTGTCATGTGTTCCCTGTATCAAACATGACAGGAGAAGGCTGGGGGTTTTGTGTTCTCACCAAGTACTCAGGGTTACTTTAAGTCCCTGCAGTAGGAGTAGCTAAATGGAGAATGAATTTTGAGCCCCACAGCTGGTGTTTTGCTCAGTAAGCTAAGCATCCTTGAGTGTCAGTGGCTGGCTGCCGGATCCTCCCTTGGCCCCCTAGAAACATTCTGGATTAGATTGTAGGTTGTCAGGTGCTGGTGTGTTCAGCATGAAGCTTTGATCTTCTGGGCCCACATCACCATCACCTGCCAGAGTGCCTGCATCTGGAAGCTTTGGCAGCCCAGCCCTTCTCCATTCAGTTGTTGGCTTTCCTCCATGCTGGGACTCCACAGGGGAGGCTCAGCTGTTTGGCACTGGCCAGTGTGGAGGAGCTGGGCCTGGCGTGTGCCCTCCTATGGCAGGAGGGAGATGCGGCCCTCCCCAGCTGCAGGGCGTGCTGCAGGCACTGCTTCATCTGGGGGGATTAAAGAATTGGAGATGAAAGCATGTGAATGTTTTGAGACCCACCCAGCAGGTTATTAAGCCCAAAGGACATGGGGAGTGAGAGTGACTGGCCTTGCCCTGAGCATCTGCTAAGAGGCTTTCCAAGGAAGAGTTTTTTGATAGTGTATTTTATTTGCATATTAGTCAGTAGTTACATGTGTTTACATTTAGTTACATTTTACTTGATAAAGTTTTTTAGTTGAGACGTTTTTTCTCCCACCAGATTAGAAAATAAGGTTGTGTTAGATGTGTTGCATGTACATTATTCAAATGCTGAAGTGTTGGTAGCAGGACACTCCCTTTTTACATTTTACAACTGAGTAAGCAATTGGGTTTTACCCATTTAACAATGGTGTGAGCTGTTATGAGTATCTTCTGAGACTTGGACAAAAAGAAAATAGAATTCTCACCTTTGGGCTTTCGTTTCTCCCACCTCTCATTTTCCTGATCCTTAGAAGCTGCAGGGTGGGGGGTTTTTGTCTGTTTTGGTTTTTTTTGGGGTGGTGTTTTTTTTAGTTTGTTTTTTTTTTTTTACTATGAATTTCTCCTTGCCCATAGCTCAAAGTGCTTAGTCTCTTGATTTTCATGAACAGCTGGTGTATAGCTACGATGACTTCTTGTCAGGCTTTAAAAAAAGAATAATTTTTATCTTTGGGGTGTTTGTTTTCTTGCTGGTGACTCAGAAGAATAGTCCCTGCTTAGGTCTTTCTCTCTTATACATTTGATTATTCCTCTGCTAGGCATTTAAGACTTGATCAGAGAATACCTAGTTCAGCCCTGATAGAAGGTTACATGTTAAACTGCAGTCTGAAGCGTCCATAGTATTGTAAGCAGTGAGACTCAAATCTCCTTAGGTTGAGAGCTGATTTTACAGCAAGCTCTCAGCTGGTTATCACCACCTTTTCCCACCAGGGAGAGTCTCTAAAGGTCAAAGGTGGGGTCTGTATTCCTGCCAGCAGGCAGCCAGAAACATGCTCTGTCTCTCTGCTGGGTAACGATACGGACTGGATTCTCTGAGCCCCAAGCCATGTCTGCACTGACCACTTGCACAGAAGGAGAGGACCCCACTTTCATACTACATGTGTGTTTTTTGGATGTTCCCTTGGTAGATGGCCTCTAGTGGTTGGAGCATTTTGTTTGTTTAGTCCTGGGGAGAACCTTTCAGTTTAACTTCATCCAACAGTGATGTGCTGTGAGTGTGAATTTGTGTAGCTGTGAGCAGAAGCACTGAGAGCGGATGTGCTACTGATCTGAACTAAAACACACCCAGTGTTGCACTGTTCAGAGCAACGAGGTTGTGCTGCAAGAGAAAGGCGATAGTTAAGTGCGTGTAAAATGCACAATAAAATAAGCGCTCTCTTTAGCATCAGGTCTTTAAAGAGAAACTCAAGGTATCCAGACAATAATTCCTGTGGAAATAGAGAAGAAATGAGATAATTCCCGTTGAAGCTGTAGTTTTATTTTTTTTTCTCTGACAGACTTCAGAGAAATTAGTATTCCCCACTGTTTTCAAAATTTACGTTAGGAACAGTTCAGGATATTGCAGAAGGATGTACTTAAGTTGGAATTATTGATTTCTTCTTTCATGCTTTTAACAGGCATTTCCTTTTTTTAACACTGTAAGTGGAAGGAGGTTTTTAAGAAAAAGGTTGTATGTTTTTTTACATTGCTCAATATTTCTAGGTATTTCAAAAGCACTGAAGCATGTTTTCCCATGTGGACATGGTATTGCTGTCAAACTGACAGGGGCAGTGGCTGGAGTGATTGGCTCAGATATCGTGGAAGTTAAAGTTGATTTAATAAATGTACCCATTTTCCTTTATGAGGTCTGTGACTCTATTATTTGATTTGACAAGTTCTTCATCATTTTTTTTGTGGTTTTATGTTCCCTTTGAGATGCAGTTCCCCAGTTCCATGTGGAAATTGTCAGGTAGTATCTGGTTAAATGAAACTGACAAGTGTGTTCTGTCAGTTTTTGTCTTAGTAACTTAATATGTGAGGGAGTCAAGCTTTTGTAGGTGTAGTAGTATCTACAGGGTATATTTTCCTGTCTTTCACAGATTAATATAAGAAGCCTAGCCTGTCTGTGGCATGGCTTCTGGCTTTAGATGAGAGATTTTACTTTTTAATAGTTTTCATTTTGATTTGATGTGTTCAGAAATGTGTGAATACAAAGGGAGTATGTTTGATCTGTACTAGCTGTTCTAGAAAAACAGTGGATTTTACTGTCATGCTGCAAACATATAAATTGTTAAGTGAAAAATTTATAATTTTGTGTTGAGTTATTAGACATCACAGTGTATGATATTAAATCCCAAAGTACTTGCTAGGCTTTCAGCAGAGCATCTTTTATAGTCCTAACTCAACTGAAAGCTTAACTATGCTTTAATTTTAAGGATTTTAGTGCTCCTCTCAGAACTGTCTTCATGCTGAAACTAATAAAAAACATTTTGGTGTTTGATATTGGCCTTCTCAGGGCCTGACCAGTACTCTGATCAGGGTACCTTGTGCAGGGTAACTTTTTGAAATAATACAGTTATTTGTACCCAAAAAATCTTCTGCCAGTCTTAGAAGGGATTCTGTCATGCAGAAATACAGTATTAAGGAACATAAAAAATAAAACAGATAGCATGTATTTTTTATTTAATAAAGAAGGTAGGTGGCTCAGAATGCATCAACAATGGGATTAAATTCTACAGTTGTTTAAAGAAACTCTATCACTGAGACAAAGCCTGGTTGTGTCAGCCAAGGTGGCTTTAGTAAATTAGGTAGTGCTGCGATTCTGTATCCCTCATGGAGCTTGTGCTTCTGTGCACATAGCTGTGCTTGCTGACACTGGGCTGACTGGGCGTAGAAACAGAAATGTCTGGGTTGGAAGGGACCTCTAGAGGTCATCTGGTCCAACCCCCCTGCAGTGGGCAAAGACATGCTCAACTAGAGCAGGGTGCTCAGAGCTCTGTCAAGCCCCACCTTGAATGTCTCCAGGGATGGGGCCTCAACCACTTCCCTGGGCAACCTGTTCCAGTGTTCCACCACTCTCGTGGTGAAGAACTTCCTCCTTATTTCTAATCTAAATCCACTACTTTCTAATTTAAAACCATTGCCCCTCATCCTTTCACTCCAGGCCTTTGTAAACAGGCCCTCTTCAGGCTTTTTATCAGTTTCCTTCAGGTACTGGAAGGTGGCTATTAGGCCTGCCCAGAGCCTTCTCTTCTCCAGGCAGAACAATCCTAGCTCGCTCAGCCTGTACTTCTAGAAGAGGTGCTCCAGACCCCTGATCATCCTTGTGGCCTCCTCCGGACCCGCTCCATCAGGTCCATGTCCTTCCTGTGCTGAGGGCTTCAGAGCTGGCCGCAGTATTCCAGGTGAGGGATGTGATGCTTCTGTTACTTATTGTAATAAGGGGGAGCTTCCATACGAGAGTGAAGAACTGCTTAGTGATGTCTTTTATCTCCTTACAGTGAAGCATGATCTTGTACAATTGGTACATTAAACTAGAGCTTGCCAGTGTTTGTTTTGTGTAGCTGATGTGACAAATATTTAAGGCAACAGATTTACTCTAACAAATCACTGAGCTTGGCAGGCACCTCTGTGGGTATCCAGTGCAACTCCTTGGTCGATGAAGATGACCTAGAGCAGGTCGCTCAGCGTTGTGTCCAGCTGAGTTTTGACCATCTTCAAGGATGGGACTCCATAATGAATCTGGGCAGTGCATTCCAATGTTCAGTCTCCCTTACAGCAAAATATTTTATTCTTCTGTTTAATTGTACTGGCTTGTATTTTAATTTGTGCCCATTACCTTTTGTCAGTGCATGATAGATGTTTTAGAAAGTTTTGTAAGAATATCCACATAATGTGTGTTTAGAGGTATAGGAATTTTAAATGCTTTCAACTCTGAAATACGTAGTGATGATACTGTCAAAAAAAAGATTTTATTTTACTAAGACATTTTTAAGGTTGGGAATTTGGGTGGGTGGTTGGGGTTTTTTTTGCCACGAAACTCTAATACAAGCTATTACAAACTGTAGGGAGAACAACTTGGATGTACCCTTGTGCTGCTTATAACCAAAGGGCTCTGTTGGCATGATTAATGCATTAAGTCCATTAGTGGCTTCAGGTGGCAAGTTCTGAGACTAGAGTTTTTTGTTCTTTCTCAGGTATTCTATGCCCCAGCCTGCTTTTAAATGCATTCAGTGCTTTACACAGTGTTCGAAGAATGTGACAAAGGCATTCATTTCTCAAATGACAAGGGAAATAAAGAATACAAGGACAGTTTCTGCTTTTCAACCATGTGCTCACTTTGTATATGTGCAGGTATGCTTCAGGTGAACGCCGTAACCTATTTGTGTGTGCTTGGGCACAGCTGATAGACTGCAGGAAGAAAGAACAAAATTTCTCCTCTGTGAATGTATTTTGCAGTCACATGGAGGCACTATAGGTTGTTTTCCCTCTGCTTTTCATTGTCGGCATTAGGCATTTTCAGTTGAGACTGGTGCAGTTTGCCAGTTCTACATCAGTCTTTATGATCCTGCCCTACCTCCCTATCACCAATATGACTAATTACATCATGGCTGAGCATACCTGTGGTATGTGCATTTCAGGAGTAGCTCTGAGCAGGCTGAAGGATACTGGGCTATTGCCCACCTAGGTAAGATGTGCTAAGTCATTAAAGCAATGAATTTTTGTCGTCAGCCTGAATTTTAGCTTCTGTTCCTCATGTTTTAACAAAATTTTTAATTTCAGTACTTTTCAAGTAATTTTTTGTGAAACATTTTCAGCTTTGCAAATAGCTCTGAGATTAGCCCCAGATACTGTCAGATTTTGTCAAATGAGATTCTTGATAATTGCAAAAGAGGCTAATCAGTCTTTAACACTTAACCATCCCCTTTCAGTGAAATGCGTTTCGAAAAGGTGCTGGTAAAGGGTGCTTTTGCAGATTTACATGGAAGACCTTTGGAAGGGTTTGATGTCATAGAGACATAAGTTTGCCTGGGTATCTGATATGTTGAATAAGGCCCACTGGCAATTGCATGAAGTGTCACAGAAATGTTAGAACTGAAAATGGTTGTTAGCATCATGGCTGCACAGCAGGAGATCAGATTTTTAGTACTTATTGCCTGCAGAAAGATGTGGATCAGAAATCCATCAAAGTTTTCTGTAGCCTTATGAATCTAAAAATATTAAATAGGCCTGGCCTGTCTGATCTCTGCTTATTCTGCCACAGAAGACAATAACCGTCTAATACCAAAACACCAATGAAGCAAAACTCCTTTCAGATCTCATGAGGAATGGTTTTCCTGTTTTCTAGTTCTTATTAGACTAATTAATTCTTATTAGCCTGAGGGAGCTGGGGCTTGGAGAAGAGGAGACTGAGGGGAGGCCTCCTCAATGTTTATAAATACATAAAGGGTGAGTGCCAGGAGGATGGAGCCAGGCTCTTCTCGGTGATGCCTGATGACAGG
>JANHFX010018901.1:30849-95567 GCA_027560015.1 Chloroceryle amazona | reverse complement strand
GGGGGCCGTAGCGCTGAGGGAGGCGGCGGGGAGGCCCCGTCGCTTGTCGTTAGTGAACCGGTGCCAGGCAAGACACCGGTGCTGCGCGTAGTGCTCGCTAACAGCCTGCGAGCCGCTGTGTTTGCGATTCTGTGCGCAGCGGGTAATTGCTGAGACGCTTAAAAGACACCCGAGGTAGGGTGTTTTTTTGGTTCTAAATATATATAATTTTACTCGTGGACAAACATAATTTTTATTCTTGTATCAGGGAAGTTAGTAATCAGGGCTGTGTCACCTGAAAGGCAAACTTTGCTGCAGCAGCCTTGAGTATAATGGCAAGGTTTCGGGGAAATACTTTAAAGCCAACGAAAGAAGTGGTGCCTCCCATCTCTGGGCATAAATGGCTGTTTGGCGAACCAGATTGGCTAACAGACATTTAAAAGGAGGGTTAAGTTACATGAGAGACAGTGTAATAGCTTGCTGCTGCCAACAGGATAGGGGAGTTTTAGACTCCTCTTGTTTTCCACATGCCACCTTGTACTGCTCTGAGGCTCACCAGATCCCTTCGTAGGAGTCTGTTCAGGATGTGAATGGGATAAGGAACATGCGAGTTATTTTTTGCTGGGTTAGCTAACTAAACAGCCTGAGCAGAGGGTCTGGGTGCAGAAGAAGGTGAGACCTTACATAATTTCACTTTGCCTTTTATCTCTGAGTGCATTTGCAGTTAATTTATGGTGGCATGAAAGCTTGAGGTATCTTCACAGAGTCGATTTTACATGAAGGGAAACAAACACCTGCGACTCTTCTCCCCCAGGACCCCAGCACCAGGATTAACTTTTGTCAGCAGCAGGTGAAGAAGTTCTGTTTGAACTTCCAAATATTGTATTGGATTTTGTTCCTAGAGGCATGTTTCTGTTATTCTAATTGAACCTCCATCAAAGTTTTGACTAAACTTACCTTGACTTGATAAAAGTAAAACTGCCTGGGCAGGAATGATTGTTTTTCCTAAATATTTGCAAATGTGATTGGAATGACCCAGTTTGCAGTAAACATAATCTCTCATTTTCTAAACGATTTTATACAGGAGTTTGCTTGCTTCCTTGCAGTGCAAGCACGAATGAACGGTGGTACTTTTTAAAGTGTTCAGTCTTTCATCCTTCAGCCTTGTTTCAGAACTTGGAGCTTGTGCATGGCCTATGGTCTTTGTTAGAGCAATGCTAGCATTGCATCAGAAAAAACTCAGAACGGTATGAGTTCCTGTGTGACTAAGATGCTGTAATTGGCTAAGACTAGTTTTGCTTACACGGCAATTATAATCTCTAAGGCCATGCTCTTTATAAATTTAGTTTGTCCTTGAGGGGTCCTTAATTTTGTGAATTAAACGGTACTTGCTGTAATATAGTTGCTGTCTGTTAGTGGCTGAATTTACTAAATTCCGTCAACTGTTAGTGAGGGTGAAGTGGATGCATTTGTGTGGTTTTTTAGGGGAACAAATGTAATGTTACTGATGGGTAAAGTGTGTAGGCACTTAATTCTTTCGAACAGAGAGACAGAGTTTTTGTTCTTCTAGGACTTGATGTGAGGCAGAAGAGTGAATCCGACATTTACAATGCTTGGTGCATTGGAAAAGTTACCCTACTTTAATTGTTGCTAGAAGATATCTCGCCATACATTTGCTGCATTCTTAGACAGAATTTTTATCTGCGTTGTACGCAGTGCTCTGGACTTGGATAATAAAAATAACTAAAATTCTGATTAGTAAGGACACCCACAAAACTATCAGATCTTTCCCCTACTCCAGTGTTAAGTAGATTCTAAGTCCTTGAAGGATGAACCCCCCCTGTAGGTACTGGAGTGCTACAGCAGACAGTCTTTATAGTTAAATGCTTTTCCTAATGGCTGACATCATCTTTGCTACAAATAGAGCAGATTCTGTTTTCCTATCTCCAGTGAACCGTTCTTCGTTTTCAGAAGGCTCTTGTGCCGATTCGCAGATTGTAGCTGTGTCCTCCATCTTAATTATCTGTTTTCTGGCCTAAGCAAACCGATTCCTTCTACTTCACCACGTGGGTTACGCTTTCTGTACCTCAGAGCACTCATTGCTTCTGTCAGGTCTAAGCTGCTGTTCTGCAACAGTTTAAGATATCTGACTTCTGCTGTTATGACTGCTTGCTTTTCTTACTCCCATCACCACTTGAAGTGACTCACAAAGGCTCTAAGCTGGCAGAAAACATTTTTTTTTTTTTTTTTTTCCCCGAAGCGAGGTAGTTTTTCTGCTGATGTAGTGCTGCCAACAAACAGTGGTCAGATGAGTACTGAAGCCACTGTGAGGCAGAGGGTGGTACTGGGATAGCCAGCAACTAGATTTGCTCAAGTTACTGTGAAACCTCAGCCTAATAATCTCTGTTTTACTGAAATCTGTTGTGTAAAACAGAACACTGCTAGTGTCATGTGGAGCAGATGTGTTCTTATGCAATCCCTTAACAGCAGCATACTTGCATTGTGCTTCTCTGAGCACTGATACTCAAATTTCTATTCATTTTTGTCACTAGACTTAGGTATGTAGAAATAGGTGCTTGTCCAAGGCAGCATGTTGATGTCCAGTAGAGACCATTTTTGTTGTTGCCTCATGGTCTTGTGTTTTCCTGCACTGGACAATGTGCCACTCCTGTATTGCCAGCTTTCCCGTTTTCTCATCTGTGGTTGAAAGTATCATACCTGTCATGAGGCAGCACAGATTTCAACTGATCATGTATTGAAAATCCCATTGTGGTTTGGCTGGAGACATTGGTAGCTATGGCTTGAGAGCACTATTTGCAAGTGCTTAACCTACCCTGAGATGTCCCTGTAGACTAGAATAGTTTGCTGTAAGGCAGACAGTATTAAAAACCTTAGAAAAATCATGCTCTGTAACATGTATCATCTTCCTCTTAAGTAGTTTGGTTATCTTATCAAAAAGAAATCTGATTCCTTTTTTTTTTTTTTCACCAAAGTAAATCTGTGCTGCCCAATTGTTACTTCATTAGCTTCAAGACCAGGGCTACTCAAATAGCAGGTGTAAATACACACTCTGGTCTAAATACACACTGTGATTAAATTTTGGCTGGGCCTTCCCCAGAGACAAGATACCTGGTATTACTTTATGGCATTTCAAAAGTCCTATTGTCTTGTGGATTTACTGCAGCTGAAGAACGTGCTTTCAAATCTTTGTGTTACAGTATTACCCAGCAAATTTAGGCTGCTTTAGGAGAAGTAATAGGAAAAATAGTATTTCTTTAAGCTCTGTAATGCAGTTATTGGTGATTGATAGCTTGTTCAAATGTCTTTCTGTTTCTAAAAACTGGCTTGAGTGGATTTAAAACCAAGCTGCTGCTGAAAGAGTTAATTGCTGATGTTATCCTTTGCTTGTCTGACCTCTTGATGAGCAGCTAGTTCATCTAGAGCACTGAAGCGAAAGGTGATTCAGTAAAACTGGCTCAAAAAGAGGTCAAACAAGCTCCAGAACCAGGTTGACAGTATGGGAGGAGGGAACAGGACTAACCATTGCAGAAGTAAATAGCTGCTTTAATAGCTCAGCTTTCTTGTGAAACCTTTTGGTACTTTATCAAAAACATCTAAGGTCCTTCTTCTCTTTGTATGACTTCAGTCTTCTGTGATCTCACCTTTTCTACAAAAGATCTCTGCAGTTATTTTGCATGGTTTAGTAATTACTTTGGCTGGTTCTTCCAGGAAATTTGAAGCAATGTCATGTTCTGCTGACTTGAATGCATTGAACTTGTATAAATATTTAACTAGTAGTTTTTCTTTTCTAGCCTATAATTCTGACACCCTGTTAAAAATTGCCATAAATATTTTTCCTAATGAAGACTTGAACAAAGAAGACATTACATTTTTACTCATCTCTGCTGTTCCTGTTAAATAATTGGCTTGAAGTATCCCTTTTCTCATCGAAGTGTATAGACTTTTTTGCTATTTTTTTTGTCCACTGTCCTCCTTGTTTGAAATCTGAATGTTGTTCCGTTCTACTTACCTCTAGTGATAAGTTCTTTGTTATTTTTGTAAGACAGTTTTCAAAACTTCCATACAGCTAAAAGGTTATATTTCCTAACAGTGGTTTCTTTTGATAACTTGCATTTCTCTTTAACCATTGCGTCTATTGAAATAGCCTTCTGTTGCACTTCAGTTGTTTCTCTTCCTTGCAAGGTTGGGCCTCTGCTGAAGAGATAAATTGTTTTCATGTGTTAAATTTGTAATTTTCTTACAATAAGGATATTGCAGATGAACCATTTTAGGGGAGAAAAATGTTGCTGAATGAAGTTGAATTGATGTAACTCATTGGGCAGGGAGTTCCACAATCACAATATGATTACTTTTTTTGTCAGCAAGGGGTTCTGAGGTCTGAAAAACAGACAAATTATCCATGTTTTCACTTTCAGTTTCAAAGTTGAATATTTCTCCCTTGATGTCCTTGAGAAAATGACTGTTCCATGAAGATAAGTCTCAATTCTGTTTCTAATCAACAAATGTTGGTAAAGCTGTAGTTCTACCTTTGAAATCCCTCTTCAGCATTTCAGTACACTGCTGCTTCAAATATGTATGCGTTGGATTAGAAGTTAATAGTGTTTGGTTATTACCAATTAATATTCTGTAGTGTTAAGCGCTCGCCTTCACTTTGGATGCTTAGTGTTAATGAGTCTGATGTTGTAGCCCATAGTTTGCACTGCAGGCAGAATACGGAAGGAAATGATTTCCTTCTTGAGGGAAGAAAGTGAAACCTGCTCATTAGCATCCAGTGGTAGGCGAGCAATTTGCTGGCCATGCCTCTGTTTCATCAGAGACTCTACCATTTGTCTTTCTGTCTTAGCTTCTGGATGCTGAATAGTTCAGTAACTTCTTCCTATGCCTCCTGGGAAATGAAAGCTCAGAATTTTTTTTTTTTTATGTGGAAGAATATTATACAGGTGGATCTGGAAATGACAATGTGTTTTAAATACCTACATTTTAATGCAAATGGATTTTTAAGTAAAATGCTAAAGAGGTCTGAAATAGGGGACGACAGTGATAAGTTTGGAGTTTTAAGTGAGTTTCTTCAGACCTGTGTAGCAGTTTTGCTCCTTTTTTTTCCAGGTTGCTTTTAGCTACTGTTGCCACTTAAAACTGTCTCACCATTTATTTATGTATTTTCCTAGCAAAACGCCTATTCTTATCAATATGATGCTTTGCCCTTGTGTTTCTTCTTTGCCTTTGCAATAAAAACTTGAGGGTATTTTCTTACACCAAACACTACAGGAGACTTCTTTCCATGTAATTGCTTAGCATCTATTTTTGCCTGTGAATTGTAGGGAAAAAAGTTTTCTGTTCACCTTTCACATGTTCCTCTTATCTTTTGTCCTCTTTTCCAGCTTCATCAGGAGAGCAGTAATAACCCACCTTTGACCGTCTCTGCTTTAAGCAGTAACAATACACATACACACAAAAACAAACCAAAACCAAACCAACCACAACTAAAAAAAACCCAAAAAACTAAAATAGAGTAACAACCAAACAAAAAACAACCAAAACCAAACGAATCAACCCACCCCAAACAAAACACACAATGCCAACCAACCAAACACAAAAAAAATCCACACACAGAGACAAATGGAGGCATTCTGAAAAGTTAGATACTGTAACTGGTGTTACAGTACAGAACCTGTGTTCATACAGGTTCTGTGCAGCTATCCTAGGATATGCTTTAACTGATAAAGTTGTAATTCTTGAGAGACTTGGCTTTGTTCTTGCTGTTAGTCCCAAAATGGATTAAGCCAGAGTGGTCAGTTTTTCCAGTGTCACTTTTGATTGTGTAGAAAACTGGAGTGAGGCTGGTGCAGAGGGGCAAAGGCATTTTCCTTATGTTTGTAGTTTGTGAGTTGCTGCAGTGGGAAAATGGAGAGGAGTATCGAGTCTGCTGTTACTTTGCTCTTGGGACTTCAGATATGTCCTCACAGAAGGTCAAAAGGCCAGGTCTTAGAACCTATCTCTGTGAAGGATTTAAGACAGGAAAGAAGTCTTCTGTGGCATGGCTATGTGGCATGTATATGAGAAATGCTGTGACCGATACCTAAATAACAGGATTATTCTAAGCCTTTGTGATACTTTGAAGGCCCTTATCTTTCATATCCTTACTAGATTGTTCTTCAATGTAGTTGTGGGTTTGTTTGGGGTGTTTTTTGGGGGGTTCATCTTTGCAGACCTAATGACAGCCTGTGTCACTTTGTCCCTGGTAGAGTTTTACTTGTGGAAGCCACATGGTGGGCAAGGTTTAACTTATTTTACAAGTGCTTTCTGCAGACCAGGGAGGTCTGACACTTGTAGCAGTTATATCACTGAAAATCATGGTGCAGTCAGTCCCGTATTGTTATTTGGATCTCTTTGTGAAAAGCTCTTCATGATTTACAAACTGATCTACAGGTGTTCATTGGACAAAATTGACTGTGAAAGGCCCCAATCAAAATGAAAATGCAGCAGTTTGTTTCACCTCTACTGTGCTCTAAATGCTTGGTATTTATCAGCTTGACCTTAGCTTTTCAATATAACAGTGTACAAGATTTTACCTGCCCTGTTGCCTGTGATCTTTGAAAAATAAAACAATTTTGTCTGCCGTAGTCTTTGGGTTAATACAGTGCTTGCTCTTTGGGGTTTAGGTGCTTTTGTTTTTGTTTTTTTTTAAATGCTATTTCAAAATTTTAGTCAAGCTGCAAAGCAACTGATGAAATTACATAAAGGACAGGATTATATAGAGAAGATGACAGATGGACGGCCATTTGAAAGTTTTGGTTTTCTTGTTGAGTTCTGCCAGATCCTGTCCTGCCTGCCAGCCTTGCTAATTACTATTATTTGGTGTTGGCCCACACCCAAGAAAAGCACCCAGGGTAGAAAACCTGTACTACTCTAGATTTAAGGCTTCATACATCCGAACAGCTGGAGCGTGAAGTAATGTAGTTAATTCTTACTGTTCACCTCATACCTCTACATAAAGATAACATAAGGATGACACTGAGAGTACAGTCATCCTTTTTGCTAGTCTATTTTGGCACTATAATTCTTCCTTGGAGACAGTATAAAACTGATTTGTTGTGGATTCCAAAGTAAGACATTGCATGCAACTGGGTGTCTCTGCAGCCTGTCTGTCAGATTAGCACGCAGACCAGGTGAAAAATGAACCTCCTAAAAAGGCACAACAGTTTACTGGATCAGTACACCAAGTGGGTTCATCTTGCAGCAGCATAATTGCTAGACGCTAGACCATATTCCAGGGAAGCGGTAGGAATGTACAGCTGGAAGCAGGGTCAGGGCTGCTGCTTTTGGGGGTTTCCTCCTTCCTCCCCACCCCCTAATTTACAGCAGATTAAGTAGAACACGAAACCCAGATTAAGTAGAACACGAAACCCAGATTAAGCGTGACCGGAAACCACACGCTCTTGGTATTGATATAGGCACACCTTGTTATGGTCTTTGTCCCTCCATATTCTTGCTCATAAAATTGAGATATCTCTGCGGAGTCCAAGTTCCTGTCTTTTGAATTTTAGTGCTATTGCATATGTGAAATGGTAATACCTGAAAATATAAGAGTGAAAATTCGTAGCTGACTTGTAAATCTGTGCTGCTTTTTTATTTCTGGTGCTTTTCTGCTCTAAAAATATTACTTTTTTAAAAATCAGTGGTCTACCAGCTCCATAATGAAAAATATTTTTTTAAAATGAATTTTAAATCTCTTGAGTTAACTGGTGGTAGAAATCTAGTCTGTATTGATTATCAGGAGTATTGTATTTCACCTCCAGTGGCAATCAGCTGCTTGTAAAGGTCTTAAGGAGCACAGTGGTTACACATTTAAAGCAAAATACGAAGGAATGACCTATCAAAAATGTTAGTTGTGATGTTAAATAAAAAGGAAATAACATGGCCTTCATTTTTTTTTTAGACTGTATGCTGAATTTTTAGGTTTAGTGTTTGTTCAGAAGTTACAGGTGCTGATGGGGAAACAGTAATATGAAATCAAACTCATTAAGGTTGGAAAAGACCTCCAAGATCATCAGGTTCACCTGTCTACCCAACATTGCCCTGATCACTAAACCATGTCTTGAAGTGCCATGTCTACACATTGTCTGAACACCTCCAGGGATGGTGATTCCACCACCTCTCTGGGCAGTCTGTTCCAATGCCTCACCACTCTCTCAGTAAAGAAGTGTTTCCTAATATCCCCCCTAAACCTTCTCTGGTACAACTTAAGCCCATTACCTTTCATCCTGTTGCTAGTTACTTGGAAGAAGAGACCAACACCCACCTCACTACAATGTCATTTTATGTAATTGTAGAGAGCAATAAGGTCTCCCACCTCCTCTTCTGTAGACTAAACAACACCAGTTCCCTCAGCTGCTCATCATAAGACATGTTCTTCATACCCCTCACCAGCTTTATTGCCCGTCTTTGGATGTACTCCAGCACCTCAATGTCATTCCTATACTGTGGTGCCCAAAACTGCAGTCTGAATTTGTAGTAACTTTTAACTTCCTTAACATTGAGTAATTAATCATTTTAAATTTTGAAATCTTTGGGCAGAGTTCAAAAATTAATTTTCTAGTTCCCGTTCCATTTCCTCTTACATTTGTTGTTTTCCAGTTTGTAAGTTGGGCATAGAGGTATACTTGTAACTGGGAAGGTAAGCACAACAGTGTAGGCGTTGCTAGTCTGGTAAGAGCAGTGTACTACTTATTCTTTATTTCTGTTTACTATTTTCTCCTTGCCAGTTAATGGTATGCTTGGATATTTTTAAGGAAGAAGGAAACCTTTCCACTCATTAAATATATTTTTGGCATAGATATTATGAAATAACTGTTTTGTTTTACTCACTGTGAACTAACATTTCTGGAAAATTAATTTTCTTCTAGGAAGACATTTTTCCATACTGACACATATGTAAAACACTTTTAGAAACCAAGTAATATGGTGTTTTGTTGGATGATTTAATTAGCATTCTTCAGCTTTCTTATTCACAACATTTTGGATAGAATATCTGTCACCTTCTGACAAAGCTTCACTTTTTTCATGAAAGAACTAAAGCCACAAAGGACATGCAGGAGTTGAATGCGAATAGGTTTGCCTTCAGTTGAATATCATGAAGACTAAGCACTGTATAAATAAAAATTACTGCTGATCTTGCTGGTATCTGTTGTTGGCTAGGGCAACAGGTATCAATCATCATCTTGTTCTTGAAACACAAAAATTAAGTGATAATTTACAGTAAGAAAGGATGTTTGTTTGCTACATCTCTGCACATTCATCTTGACTATGTTAATGGCTCTGTTGCAGTCCAGTAGAGTTGGGCACTCACCTAAAACTAGTGTGTATGACTGTCAGAGCTACAAAGATTTATTTTTTTTTTCAAGCATAGCTATACTTTAATTGCATAATTTGAGGTTTTAAAAAGATGCCCTTCAAGTGATTTCTTAATTCAGAGTTACTAATTTTTTTTTTTCTTCAAAGAAAGGATGGAATTGCCTAATCAATTGGTAGAAGAATTCTGAGATCTGCTTCTTAATGCATAAACTAGCATTAGGATTATTGCTTTAAACTGTGGTGAAAAAAAATCAGTATTTTTGATTTTTAAGTATCGTATACTGCAGACTCCCTAAATTGACTGGTTAGGTAGGAAGTTTAGAGCAATACAGCGGTCTTAGATTAGCATGACTTGTCATGCTGTTACTTAGAACTGATTTGGTACCTTTTGTGACTTCATGCTTTCCTTCATTGTTGGCAGTGAAATGACCCTTGGGTTAATGATGTGCTTCCCTCATTTACATAAATTAAAGATCATAGAATCAGAGAATAGTTTCCCCTGGAAGAAACCTTCAAGATGGTCAAGTCCAACCTTATTCCTAGCCCTATCAAAACCCCAAAACCGTGTCCCTAAGCACAACATCTACCTATCTTACACACACATCCCAAGGTGATGATTCCACCACCTCCTTGGGCAGGCTGTTCCAATGCCTGACAACCCTTTCAGTAAAGAAATTCTTCCTAATATTCAGCCTGGTTCAATTTCAGCCTGTTTTGTCTTGTTATATTGCTTGTCACCAGGGAGAACAGACCAACTCCCACCTTGCTACAACTCCCCTTCAGGTAGTTGTACAGAGCAATAAGGTCTCCCCTCAACCTTCTTTTTTCAAGGTTAAACAGCCCCAGATCCTTCAGCCTTTCCTCATAAGAGACATGCTCCAAACCCTTTACTAGCTTGGTAGCCCATCTCTGTACCCTCTTCATTACCTCAATGTCCTTTTTGGAGAGAGGGACCCAAAACTGGACACGGTACTTGGTGGGTCTTGCCAAAGCCAAGTACAGAGGAATGATCACCTCCATGCTGACCACACTATTCCTGATACAGGCCAGGATGTTGCTGGCATTCTTGGCAACCTATGCACACTGATGGCTTGTGTTCAGTCTGCTGTCAGTCAACACCCCCAGGTTCTTCTCTTCCTGGCAGCTCTCCAGACACTTCTCCCCAAGCCTGTAGCACTGCTGGAGGTTGTTGTGGCTGAAGTGCAGGACCTGGCATCTGGCCTTACTGAAACTAGTAGAATTGGCCTTGTAATCCAGCCTATCTAGATCCCTCTGTAGAGCTTCCCTACCCTCAAGCAGATCAACACTTCCACCCAGCTTGGTGTCATCTGCAAACTTACTAAGGGTGCACTCTATGTATCCACATCATTGATGAAGATCTTAAACAGCAGTAGCCCCAGTACTGAGCCCTGGGGGACACCGCTTGTGACTGGCTGCCAACTGGATTTAACTCCATTGACTACAACTCTTTGGACTCATCTATCTAACCAGATTTTTACCCAGGAAAGCGTATGCCCACCCAAGCCAAGAGCAGTCAATTTCTTTAATAGAAAACTGTGGGAAACACTGTCAAACACCTTACTAAAGTCAAGACAGACAACTTCCACAGCCTTACCTTCATCCAACAAATGGGTCACCCTGTCACAGTAGGAGATCAGGTTTGTTAAACAAGACCTGCCCTATGTAAACCCATGCTGTCTGGGCCTGGTCACCTGCTTGTCCTGCATGTGCTGCATAATGGAACCCAGGATGATCTGCTCCATCAGCTTCCCTGTTGCTGAAGTCAAACTGACAGGCCTGTAGTTCCCTGGATCATCATTCTGTCCCTTCTTACATATTGTTGTTATATTGGCTGACCTCTAATTTGTTGGTACCTCCCCAGTCAGCCAGGACTGCTGATAAATGATGGACAGTGGCCTGGTGAGCACCCCTGCCGGTTTTCTCACCACTGTAGGACGTAAGCCATCTGGCCCCGTAGATCTATGCGCATTGATGTTGAACACCAGGTCAGGGACCATCTCCTCCTGGACTGTAGATGTTGTTTGTTTATTTTTTTTTTCTTATTTGTTTGTTTGTTTTAACACAGGTTTAATAAATAAAAGTTGATACTAAGTTTTAACAGTTTCTGGCTACTTCTGCAGTATCCCTACATCAGCCGAAGGTCTCTGAATTATTACAGAGAGAATTTGCAGTGGAATTGACTGTTGTTTGGCCTGTTGCTCAGGCTGTTTGGCTTATGTATAATTCTTAAATTTTGGGAGGATCCAGGAGGCACCGGGACTGTTTTGCTTGTGACACTGCACCTCAATTAGAATATGCGTTCCAAAAGCAGGGACAGTTGTGCTGTAACTGAGCTGTTTAAATGAAAGATTTTCAAAAGTTTGCAAAGCTCCCACGTACCTCTAACATCTGTGGCTGTGATAATCGGCTTAGTGTGGTGGCTTGTAAGGCTGCTCGGCGATTGCACACACTCTCTGCTATATATTTTTGACCAGTCAGCAAATGCTGTTAAGGCAATCCATTTCTTCCCCCTTGCCGTTTTCTCGGTATTCTCTGTCTGAGTTTGGGGGGTGATGATTTTCTTTTTTTCACTGCTAAACTCCTGTACTAGTTTTCCTTGTGTAGAGCTGGTGAAAAGTGGAAAAGTGAACCTTGGAGTCGTGCAGCTGCTGTGTGTTAAGAGTCTTGGCCCCCTGTCATAAGACTTCATCATCAGTCCTGGTAATGAAATTACAGATCTGAGTGACTTTGTTGCTAGGCTACCTGTCCTCTGCAAAGCCAGTTTTCCTCAGCTTCAGCTGACCTTTTTAGTGTACTGATTGCTGATTCAAGTAGAGTCATTAAACTTCTGTATCCTCTCCATAGTTTCTGATCTCTTGGATATCTGCTGGAAGCCTCAGTAGCAGAGGTGAACATACAAGTTTTTCATGTTACAGTGGGTTCTGCAACAGTGCTTGTGTAACAGGAGTTCTTAAATACCATGCATAAATGGATTCTTCGTTTATGCCAGATTTGTGCATGATAATAGGTTAAGTTCAACAGAAGTTTTGAGTTCTGAAAAGACTGAGTCAGGAGGATGAGAAGATGCTATTTAGAACCAATTTTGGTTGGTTGTTTTTTTTACCCAACAAAATACATTAGTTTTATCTAATCTCGTTACATGCTTCAGTAGCTTCATTTACATTTTCACATTAATAAAATGCCAAGCATTTGGGAGCAAATGGGGTTCCTGGGGAAAAGGGTCTTTGGGTACTGATTTCAGGTATTGTAGATTTTTATAGGTAGAATGAACAATTTTGAGACAGTCCTTGATCGAGAGAAATGTTATTGTAGAAACCAAGCTCCACCCTTATCAAGTTCTGAATCACAAATGGCTAGAGGTGAGGAGCCTATGCTGAAGAGGTATTTCTCCACCCATCTCCTGTGCTTGTTCAGACTTCTGTTTTTTAGTGTGGAAAGTGTAGCCTTTACTTTCATGTACTACCACTGCTCTGTATATTACATGCTCTGAGCTTAGCATAGGATAGAAACGGACCAAGATCTTTCCCTGTTTGTGAAGTGTACCGAACAACGCATGCCTCAAATCCTAACACACTGCATCACAAACATACACGTTTCTTCTGACCTGCCAGTAATTTGTGTAAAAAATAGTGGGGGGGGAACAAAGCTTAACTTTACCCTACTTTCTATCTCTGCTGAGGCTAAGCGAATTTATTTTTCCGTAACAACAGTGATTTTGCTCCTATGTACAGCATGTAATGTACAGTATGCACAGCTGACTTGGAGTTGCGTAAGTACTTGGCAGGTGTCCAGCATGTTTCGGTGGCATTGCTAGTGATTGCCAGGAAGTGGCAATGCACCGTCAGAATGAATAAGTACATCTGTGTTGGTTTTTTTTTAGTTTTTGTTTGTTTTCCAAAATTATAGCAGTTTTAGATATCTCAGTTTATGGTGGGTTTTGATGTATATAAGTATTATGTGTGAACATATATGTCTCGGATTCCCATTTCTAATAAACCCCTTAGAACCTAGAGTCTTTGAAAACTAAACCATTTCTGAATATTCCAGTGGCTTGTTTTCTGAATTAAATTAAAATATAGTTTTAGAATACTTGTATTCTGTTGCATGTAGGTTAAAATGTAAGAATGGAAAAAACACTTTTTCTACATTCACCAAAGGAAAATGCAGTTTTAAAACATACTACTCATAATGGCGACTCTTTGTATGTATCCAGAAATGTCACCACCGTGTTACCTAGATCTTTGTTCTGTCTTGATTTGTTTGCTCTTGGCCTGTTGGAAACCTTTTCCACCAGCTAGTAGAGTTCGCATTCACTTGGTGTGACTCAGCATTCCTTGTGGACAATACACCCTTAAAGGCAGCTCAGGGGTTAGTCCGCTGCTTAGGACAGACTGAAATGCAGAATGACTGGGAAAGTGGCTAAACCTTTCAGTTACCTGCTGGGCTGGGAAGATTGCATCGATTCCCACCATGAAATCTTTCTACATTTATCTCAGTTTCGCAAGATTGGTTTATGTTGCTTAAATACAGCTTTGCTTTGGCTTGTCTTCATAAAGCTAATGGTATAACTGCCTTGTTATTCGAGGATGATCTTCCTTTAATAAGTTATACTACTTTCCTGTTTTCTTAAGCTCTGTTCATTCACATGGAATGAGACAGTTGCCTTCAGAATTTGTCTGATTAAATGTAACCTATTTTTCTTTACGATGTGCATTACTGCCTAGATTATGGTTTGTTAACTTCTGCAATTATCTTATCATTAGTTAATTGTAATATTTCTAAAATATATAGCTTCATTCTTTTTTTTTCTTTGAAGCCTATGATGGGAACTGCAGTTCTGTAGTTGCCACTGCAAATGAGTAGTTCCTGATTAGATTGCTTGCTTTACTTCAGCCTCATTCACAAAGCACATTGTTGTAAAACTGTTTCGTTAACTTATTTTGGGGGGTTAACAGGAGTTGGGTGTGAAGTGGTGATGGTTTTAATGGAGCGTAGGGGGAAGCGTATAGATGCAATAGCCGTGGGTTTGGGGGTTGGGGAAGTTTTAAGTGGGGGTTGGGTTGGGGGGGGGGGTTATTTTGTTTCGTTTTGGTTGGTTGTTGTTTGTTTTTTGAGAATTTGTGTTGGTTCCTATTAACAAAAAAATCAAATGTAAGGTCAATCATGAAGGTTAAAATAGTTACGAATTCTGCATAATTTCAAGAGTCATATTAATAGGAATATTATATAAATGCTTGTAATCCGTAGTATTCAAATGCCAATACTACTTCTGCCCACTTTTGGAGGAAGGTATATTAAATTATACTTGGGTAAATTATGGAAAAGCTATTATTCTGGTAGAAGATTAGTTCATATATTTCTATGCATTTGAATATATGTTGGGTTTATTTTAATCTGTTGCTCTTGAAGTTCGGAATTTGAAGCACTCATTACTCTTTTTTGATGTCTTTGAAATGAGTTTCTTGAATTGCAGATTCATTTTTTACTTTCGCTGGTTTTCTTTATAAAACTGAAGGCTTTCAGCTTTTAAGTGACAAGTAATGGGAGCGATGAATAATACCTTTTTGCAGGATTTAACTTGACCTTGACATGATTTTAATTGATTATGACCTTTATTTCTTCTAGCTTTCCAAGACCAACTTCTCCAACAACAATGATTTTCGGGCTCTTCTGCAGTCTCTTTATGCCACGTTCAAGGAATTTAAAATGCATGAGCAAATTGAAAATGAGTGTATCATTGGTTTACTTCAGCAGCGTAGCCGGACAGTGTACAATGTGCACTCGGACAACAAGCTCTCAGAGATGCTTAGCCTCTTTGAGAAAGGATTGAAGAACGTAAAGGTAAGTAGACTGTAAGAATGACTTGTGTCCTAAGGAAAACATAATTAGTAGTTTGCTTCAGTTTCTCTTTATATTTTCTACAGATAAACTGAGAAACAAGAAACATTTGTGGTTTTGTGGTGCAGTAGTGAAAAATAGTTTGAAACACGAATTCTTTTGCCATTCATCACAATTACTGAATTTCAAAAAAAAAATTCTTTTCAGAGATGTCTTTTGTGACAGAAGCCCATCATTGCATAATTGGAAGTGTTCTGGAGAGACAACATGGAAATTTCAAATACAAAGACTGCTCTGCTAATTGAGCAAAACAATTTCTGTCTGTAGAAAAAATGTTTTATTAATTTGTTAGGAAACTTTGGGTATCTTTTTTTTTTGTGGCACACAGTGTTGTATCATTGTCACAAATGGAGATGATTACCAATGTTAGTGAGTCATGTACTCCTTCCAGTAATCTGTTGCTCAGTAATGCTGTTATTGTTCCAGTCCTCAAGAAACTCTAGATGTTATTTTTCCAGCTGGCTTTTTCACAATTTAAAGTTGTTAAATTCTTCTCCAGTAGGATCCTATTTAAATTCTGCCATGTCTTTCCTCTGGGGTGCCAAACTCAACTTCCCATTCTTGCACTTTAAGAATTATAGTCTCCAGTAATGATTTGACATCTTCTATTACATTTCTTGTACACATGGTCCACATTTTCAGTAAGAAAAATACTGAATATGCAGTTGGTTGATTCCAGTTTACTATCTAAGGCTGCTTTTGACCTAGGAATCCTGCAAATATATATATTCCGCCCCCCCCGCATATCAAACCTTAAATTGTCTTAAGTTGTTTCCATTACTGAAATGGAAAATGAAGAAAAGTGAAGGGGAGGGGAAAAATGAACACTTGGCTTTGTGGTATATGCAGTACCTTCTCCGATAGGATGTTAGTGTTACTCTGTTACTTGACTTCCTATGTGTGTGTATGTGGGGAGATTTCTCTCTCTCTTTTAAGTACATAAACTGTTTAAGATTTTTTGAGTATGGTTGATTTAATTTAGACTGATGACTTAAGCTTTCTTCTATAATAGAGTTTCTCAATGTTGTAAAAGTTTGAAAAGAAAAACTTACAGTAAATGTTGTAAGAGCTATCAGGAACTTCACTATGTTGCAATTACTGGGCAGACTCAGAACCAGCTTCTTATTACAGGCATAGAGAACAAGCTAGCAAATTGATAAATGAGGTTGGTTTAACTTTAACATTTAAGTCATTTATATATTTAAGAATTATTTTCCATTTCCAAAGTAAATATCTATAGAGCATGTGTGACTATAAATTCTGATTATAATTTGGAAGCTATGATTGTAGAATAACTAATGTAAAATGTTTGCATTTAAAGGATGAAGTGTAACTGCTGTATTCTAGAATAATTCTTATGTGAAACGTGGATATACCTAGATTAATGTGTTACTACTTTGAACTTTGGGTAAGACTGTAGATTGGCAGACTTCAGTCTTTGTTCCAAAGTAAAAGTGTGATTAGACAAAGTTAATTCATATCTGGTAACAAAATAAATTAGAATCAGGCAGGAAAGGTGTACTTTGTTCTGCCTTGTAGCAGGTCAGTACAGACTGTCATCTTGTCATGAAACTTTGTAAGCGAACACATTCCTACAGTGAATTAGATCAAACATGCTGCACGCATGGGGAAGACATAATGGTCTTTGAAACACTGGTTTATTTAACAATTCAATCCTTGAATGGATAGATGAGATTAAATAATAGTTAAATCTTTACTTTGCTCTTAGAATGAATGCGAACAGCTGAACTATGCAAAACAGCTGAAGGAGAGATTGGAAGCCTTCACCAGGGATTTCCTTCCTCATATGAAAGAGGAAGAGGAGGTAGGTAGAATTTTTCCTCAGATGTTATGCTGATCTTCCTTGGGGTTTGGAATGACTGGCTAGAGACAAAGGGCTTAAAGGTAATATTTTTTCTTTTTCCTCCACAATTTATTGTTTCTATTACTATGCCAATTTGAATTCGGGACTGTGGTGTCATTGTTCTGTTTTCTGACTGCAAAGTGAAATATTCTAAAGCACTGAATATATTGAAAATTTATGATGAAATTCTGGTCCTTCAAAATATGGTATTAAAAGTCCACTGGGGCTGGGATTTGATTGTAGCAGGTAGTTACTTAAAGGGGTGTCTAGCAAAATTTAAAGGAAAAAGAGAAGTCCTGTAAACCAGTGCTTTATGACTCAAGCTGACACTCCCAAACAGCCTCTGACCTATATTTGAAACACAGACTAGTACTGCCAGTCTGATGATTTATGGGTATCCAAAAAGTGGGAAGCATCTTCTGGAGAAAATCTTCCGAACTCTGTCCAAGAGAAACCTTTTCTCATGTTTTTCTTCCTTGCCACTTCTGTGTGAGTACCATGATAAGTTACACAGTTTAAGCGACTTGTATCGTTTTCCTTTTCTGTTGGGGGAAAAGTTAAGCAGCTTGCCTGAGATCCATTGGCAAGCAGAGGGTTGGAACTCAAAACTTTCATGGTCCTGTCCGTGGGTTCAATTAATGTATCCCATGTTTTACTTGGAGAGAATTTGGAAGAGGAAATTCTGTGTTGGTAGGTCTCTGTAGCATTATTGACTGTCTCAGCACCAGACTTTTTTTTTTTTAATTTTCCTTTGCTTTAGGTTTTTCAGCCAATGTTGATGGAATACTTTACTTACGAAGAACTGAAAGATATTAAGAAGAAAGTAATTGCACAGCACTGCTCTCAGAAGGAGGCTGCAGAATTCAGAGGTCTTAGTAAGTGGAATCAAGCAGAAGAGCTTCAGAAGGTCTTTAAGTATTCTGTGGACGAGAAGGCAGATCAAGGTGAAGCATCTAATTAAAGTAATTTTCAGACTGTAATCTTTATCTAAAAAACCACACCAGTGACATACCTTAAGTTATATACTGGCAGATAAAATCGTTTTTATAAAATGAGAATTTCTTCAGACCAGTTTTGAAACTTCTGGAACTTTACGGTTTGATACAGGCTTTTTGGCAGGTAGTAAAGTAGACAGGACTTCATTGTTTATGTGTTCTCAACCTTCTTCCTCTCCCTTCCGTCCCATGGTAATATGTGATATAACAAACAGGCAGCAATCATAATTAACTTCTAATTTCATACTTCCATTGAAACTATATTTTCTATTTGCAGACCCTGCATTTAATTCTTGGTTTTCAGGACTGCTTTGTAAGCTTTTCTGTTGGTGGCTTAGTAACACAGAATAGCTAGTCAACTGACAGTATTTCAAATTAAAAGCAACTCATCTTTCCCAACTCCGCTACTAACTTCCCTGGGCCTCTCAGGAATCAGTGGGGAAGAAACTGTGTGTGGAGTGATGCAGGGGAATGAATCCATGCAGCATGTGAGTAGGTCAGATGGAACGTGTGTTCTGAAAGTGGATATTTAATTTGTGTTCATCTGTAGCTACCTATCCCGATGAAACTTGGAATAAATGGATAACTACTAAAGTGCATTTCAGGCTTGTTTTATAAATGGTGAAGCAGCCTAAGTTGTCTGTGGTTACCATTTCACTCTTAAATGAAGAGTTGATGCCCCAGAGAAGGAGAATAATGTACCAAAGGTGTAATACTGGGGTGTGAAACTGATAAGTAGAGCAAGACTTTGTGAACTGACTTTGTGGTATTAAGATGTGGTACTCTCATTAGAAAAAAACGATGCTGTAATGAGATTTTTATTTTTTTCTTTTATGAATTTTGACTTCTCTGAACTACTGAACTGGTCATTTTCTGCCCTCCAGGTGAAGCCTTCAGAAAAGATCATGGTCCATGGTGTGAAATACTATTGAGTCTGACCAGATGAATGTGACAGAAGTAGCCTTATGGCATTAATTGCTGTTAAGTCTAGCTGGAATAGCAGTTTTGAGACGGTAGTAATTTTGAAATGGTTGTGTTTTAGACTTTAGGAAAAGGAAAGTATGTGTCTTATATCCATTTTTTAAAAATGGAAGAAAATAACACAGCTTGCAGTCCTGTGTAGTTTTAACTGCATTTTAACGTGAAATTCTCTGTAATTTACCATCAGCAACTTGCCAGGTGTACAAATAAATATATTCATCAAGTGAAGCTGTAATTAGATTTTTTTGAAGTAGCAACAGATTATCACAGGGTAGAGTTTACACTATGCTCACTTTTGAAGCTTCTTTGCAATAAGAACCTGATGCTGGTGTCACTGTAAAGTCTTAGGTGCTTTGTATCCTAACTTTCAAAGTAAATCTCTACTAAATTGTGAAATGTGTGAATTTTAAAGGCTCTTAAACTATTTTAGAAATATTTTTTTTCCTCAAATATTAAAAATTCTCTTAAAACAGAAACACCACCCCACCCCACCCCCCCCCAAGAAATGCACTGAATTTATTTTATATAGTTTGCAACTCTCTTACTATTATGGCCATAAGGGATAGCTGTTGGAGCTGGTTCCTACCGCTGTCCATTGAAGTATTAATTACAGTGGTCAAAGTTTAGTCTCTAACCTAGTATTTATTATTACTTTACAACCTGAATGGCTTGTCACCCTCCAGAAGTTAAAATGAATTGCCTCTACTATCAGTTAAAGCGACATATGAAATATGAGACAACTGCAAAGAGTTAAGCATGGACTTCCTGCTCTGTCCCAGACAAGATGTTGAGTGCTTTCAGTGAGAGTGGTCCCAGCTGGTAGATTCAGTGTGCTAGGACTGTTTCTTGGGAATGTGGCAAAGCAGGTATATATATCACCTATGACCGAAGACGCTTCATTTGTAACAGATACTGCTTTGATCTTGCTGTGGTTGAGCAGCAGCAGTTTACTTGTGTTCAGGGTTTTTTTGGACCCTAGGGGGGTCAGGGTTGGAATAAAGCAGCCACTTGAGAAAATGGCAAACAAAAACCACCTGTTATTTTTTGTTTGGTTTTGTTTAAGTTGTTATTACAATGAAAGGTTTTTAAAGCCAAAGCGATACCTATCTTTTTTAACTTTTTTTTTAATCAAACAATTTTAAAAAATTTCTTCACTCGCTGTTTTTTCTTTGTCTTAGTCAAACTGTGAGTTCCACTATTATTATTTAAAGCTGTGAGGCTGTGCTTTACTTAACACATACTTTCTGTATTTCAGAAACCGAAGTAACAGGGCACACCACAAATATTGCTAATCTTCCTCCTGAAGTAATGCTGACCATTTTCAGTTACCTTAACCCCCAAGAGTTATGTCAGTGTAGTCAAGTAAGCACTGAATGGTCGCAATTGGCTAAAACTGGATCCCTCTGGAAACATCTTTACCCTGTTCGCTGGGCCAGAGGTAAGTTAAACTTAATTCTTCCTTTGAAAGCATGTCAGTTACCAGAAATTCTAACTATAGAATGTTTTAGTGTAGGCTGTTATGTACAGTGAACTTGACAGCTGAGCATGCTGGAAAGGTTGTACCATTCTGTCAGGGATAGTGGCCTAAAACTCGGCTAAATGTTAAAAATCCCCCAAGATACTTCCATCTTGTAGAACGAAGAAACTAGAAGTTGACTTGGTTGTAACTCATGACTAGCTCTTGTGTACAAGCAGTTGATTAGTTTTACTGAGCTTTGTTTGCTTGTATGAATGCTAGCAAGTATGTTCATTAATACAACTTCTCAATTATGATTTATGAATCTAAGGGGTTTTGAATTATATATGCTGCTTTTACACCTATATCAGTAAAATTTTTATTTCATTAGTTCACCAGGTAGAAGTAAAATATATAACTACAGAATGGAATTTTAAAACAAATGGAGTTATAAAATTTCCTCCCAATCTAGTACTGATTTTTATTTTCAGACTTCAAAGAAAACTGTATTAATGTTAGTTTTAGTATTGATTCTTTAGATCTATTACTTCAATAACCTCTGCAATAAGAATGAGATTTTTATTTTTAATAACTTCTGTTCCCTAAATTCTTGTGTTAATTAAAATTTCCTATTGGGAAATGTAACCTTTGCAAAAGTAACTGTTCAAATAGACAAAATACTCTGTATTGCAATGAGGTCAGTTACAAGTCATCAGAGTATATCCACAGCTTTAAATATTTTTATTTGTATTTCTCCATATTTATGAATATTAAGCTATCACTGGAGTATGGCATTGCAGGCTTCACAACTGCTGCCATGTTGAGTGAAAAGGAGAGTCTGTGCTTTAATAAGCTATGTTTTACATGCCTTTTAAGATTTTTAAGAGGGAAGGCTAACAATACGTAACTTAAATTCTGAAATACATATAAGGTAAAAGCTTTTTTTCTTGATAGCTTTTAAAATCTGTACAGGGCAGAGAGGAGTTAAATGACTTTTTGGGTCTGAATTACTTTTTTGGTTGGGTAACGTACCGAAAATAATAGTTTGGTTGCTAAATTTCTAATTTTTATCTAAAATCTAGTTGTCTTGATTCACTGCTGTGCAAAAAAGATAACTGGCGACTGCTTAAAATGACTTACTTCTGAACATGTTTTTGGCACAACAGGAACCTAGTCTCATGATGTACTGTCTATACTGCTACAGTTATTTGTGCTGGAGTACTCTAAACTGGGTGGAAGGGTCTCAAATGGGATTTACTGCCAAACGATGTGGGGGGGAGAGCATAAAACTACAGGCTTAGTTATTTTTTTTAACTCCTTTTTTCTTCTAACACAGAGAGGGCTTCTGAGGCTTTTTATGTATTATAAATAAAGATGGGTTAAAGGTGATGAGAAATGTCATCAAAACATTTTGCTTCATGGTTGACAGTTAAGATTTCATTGTCACTATGTTGCTCATATAAGAAATCTTGTTCCTTCTTTTCTGGGGGATGGATGTCACTAGGGGATTGGTATAGTGGTCCTGCAGCAGATCTTGAGACAGAGCCTGATGAGGAATGGGTGAAAAATAGAAAAGATGAAAGTCGTGCTTTCCAGGAATGGGATGAAGATGCTGACATAGATGAGTCTGGTAGGTAAATTCTGATTTTGGTGATACTATTTTGTTTTTTGTTTTTTTTTTTTTTTTTTACATGAAGATGACATACCTCTAAAAGATAAATGCATAAAATGGAGTCCTTTCTGTAAAGTCAGTTGAAAATACAGATCTTTATCATAGTTAATACCACTACATTAAAATAATGACAAATGCAGTAATACTTGCATTTTGTCTAGATTAAGTGCTTACTAAATTAAGTAGACATACAGTAAAAAAGAACTTGGGAAATTTTATCTAGCAGCTACTTCAGGTTCCTGAAAGGACTGCTCTTTTTCCTCTTCCTCATCTCATCCTGACTCGCAGCTGGCTGAAAAAAAAAGGGAATGGGAGACAAGGGGCTCAGGGGAAGAAGCAGGCATCTGGTATTTTAATGAGCTGAATTAATTAATCTAGGAGAGTGCAAATACAAGGACAGGTAGAAGCAGAGTTATGTGGATGTGTTTGGAGTTAGGAAGGAGGTATAAGCTAGGCTTTGTCTCTTCAGGAAGTTCAGATGAATCCTTTCATACCAACGTATTCCAGGCTTAATTTAAAATTTGTGTTAAGATGTTACATCACAGAACATGAGATGCTCCATGAGACAGTATTTCAGTGTATAGAGCATGTTGGTGGAAACAGCTGCCACAGACAGCCCTGAGCTGTACATAATCTCTACTGAATATTTCACCACGTCCCTTAATGATAATTTTTTGTTAAGATTCTTACTGTTTTTACTTACTGTTGGAGTTAAAGCTCTTCAGGACTGTTAGAAAGCCAGTAGATAGCTTTTGGAGATAAGGCTTCAGTAGTATGTTGAGCTAGAGTTCATCAGTACCTTACCTGATACAAGGTACTCGCTGAAACTTAATTCCTTGTTAAGCTTTCTTTAATTTCCTGTTAACTTGTTAGATGGCAGTGTGAATTCTCAATGACTTAAGCATATTTTAAGTCTTTATCTTTGGTTTTATTGTGCAGAAGAAGCAGCTGAAGATTCACTTGCCATTAATATAGCACAAATGGAAAAACGTTTACTTCATGGCTTGATTCATAATGTCCTCCCGCATGTAGGCTCCTCAGTGAAGACATTAGTATTGGCCTACAGTTCTGCAGTGTCTAGCAAAATGGTATGTAATTTGAAACTGGCATTTAATTATTGTGGCTATGCAGCCTCTAATTAATAACTGATGTGCTTGAATTTAAAACACTCGGGTAGTGAAAATTAGTTACAATTCAAGAGAATGTTAATTTGTATGTTTCCTCTTGACACCCTATACAACCTTACTAGCTTGTGTCTTTCCTAATTATTTTCCTTTGTTTTTCCAGGTTAGACAGATCTTGGAGCTTTGTCCCAACTTGGAATATTTGGATCTCACTCAAACTGATATTTCAGACTCTGCATTTGAAAGGTTAGATAATTTGTTTCATTCAAACAAACAAACAAACAAAACAAATAGCTTTTCGGGGCAGGGGTTGACCAGCCAAGCACATCTTAGTCTATTGCCAGTAGAGAATTCACGTTCAGGATTCACACACAACTAAGAATTAAACCAGAGTAACAGATGAAATAGGAAGTGAAGCATGTAGCTTTGTAATGGCCATTGAAAATGCTCTGTCTTCACTATTGCATGTGTATTACCTATCAACTTGTAGCTATCCATAACAATAATTGTGTTTTGTTCCAGTATTAACAACTTGAAATTATCCATAGATTTTGCAGAGTCACTCAGTTATGGTAGTTCTCTTGGTCCAATATAGCTGGTAGGGTTTGGAACAATGCCGTTTAAGACGCTGATCAAGTGGTAGGCAAAGCTGTAAGGCCTGGGTGTAGTAACTCTGGATTCCTGAGTTCTACTGAAGTCTGCAGAGATTAAATCTGAAATTGTTGTTAGATGTGTTTCAGAAATCAATCTTTGAGCTTTTTTCAGTCTCTACTGAAATGTACATTATTTGCTGCTCCTCAGTACATCTGTATTTCCAACACCCTGATTTGTAACTTAGAAAATGAGTTTGACTTGCTGTAAATATAAGTAATCACTTATGGAAAGTAAATGGTGGGTAACATTAACTATGGATAGGTAAAGGCCACTTAAATCAGCTATATACTTTTATAGCTAATAAGGTACCACAATTGCAGCAGATCAATTTCTGTTTCAGTTGAAAAAGATAAGCCTGAAGGGGGGAGGTTTTGTTAATATGATAAAGTCTGATTTCATTAACATCTCTAATCCTAATCATTTTTATGGGATAATTAATATTGTACACAGAATGTGTTTAAGGAATCAAACAATTCTCTCTGAAAGAAATGGGAAATGACAGGAGGATATATAATCGAAGTACACTGACATTTCAATATGTATAAACAGCTAAGCTTGAGAAACTGAAATACTAGAAATTACAACTATTACAGTACTTTGAAATGAATATTACATCTCAGACATAGGGGTATTTTTGGTGAGGGGGTTGTGTGTGTGTGAAATTTGTTCAGTAAGTTTTTTCCAGCCTTCTTAGTAGTTAACTGTGATGTCTGGTAATTCAGACGGCTCTTGGTAGTGGCATTATACACAGCAGAAGCTGTCTCTCTTTTTTTTTTTTTTTTTTTTTTTTTTTTTTTTTTAGTATGTCACATATATTTGGTGTTTGCAGTCTGATTTACTATTTAAAAAATTGTTCAATGTATAGCAAACATGGTTTTCTCTTAAGTCTCGGTGGCAAATTTGGTCTTTTAAGTGTCAGTACATGGAAGAAATACATAATTTTCCTAGGCATATATACATCACTTGGGAGGATCAATTCTAACCTGTTTGGGGTCTTTTCTTTATTCTGTGAATTAATAAGTGTTTTATTTGTGAAACGTTCCCTTGTATATTTAGCTGTAACACTGGTTTCTAAATGCAACAAAGCAAACCAACTGTTTTTTTTTCCCCTTATTTCAGTTGGTCTTCAGTCGGTTATTGTCAAAATCTACGCCATCTTGATTTGTCTGGATGTGAAAAAATCACAGATGTGGCCATAGAACAGATTTCCAGAGCACTAGGTATCATATCAACTCACCATTCCAGAGGTATTCTGAAAAGCTGCAGGAACAGGAATGCTAAGACTTTGTGGAAAAACAGAGAGATTACTCTGCAGTCTAACAAGAAGTATAATCGTTTGCATGAAATCAACAATGAAAACCTCATTGAGGGAGGAGATAGTGAGCATCACTGGACTAAACCTGACGGCTCAGAAAACTTCAATTCTGCTTATGTGTGGATGTTAGATGCAGATGATTTAGCTGACATTGAAGATGCTGCAGAGTGGAGACACAGAAATGTTGAAGGGTTTTGTCTTATGGAGCCAACATCCCATATTAATTGTTCTGCATCTTGCTACAGTAGAGACATTTATGGATTAAGGACTAGAGGGTGGCAGCAGCACTGTGCTTCTACTGACTTTATTTACTGCGGTCACTCATTTTGTTGTGCTGGGACAGCACTAAGAACTATTCGAGCACTTCCAGAGTCCTCTGCACTGTGTCAAAAACCAACAAGGACTAAGCAGTCAGAGAAGAAAGACTCGGCACACTCTGGAAGTGAGAAAGCAGATGAAGAGGCTGCACGAGTTCTTCAGTTTCTTAGTCTGTCTGGATGTTATCAGATCACAGACCGTGCTCTCAGGTGAGGAGACATTTTTGAGGCATTTTGCTGCAGTACATTCTTTCCAGTTTTATTTGTTGGGTTGTTCTGAGGTGAATCTGCCTAGTTCCTGTAGAAACATTTTTATTGAACAAACTCTGGTAAGTTTTGAGTGGTTTTTGCATCTTAAAATATTTTAGTACCAGACTTGAAAACTTTCTTCAGCAGAAAAAAAAAAAAAATTTAGATACATCCTCTGAAGGCGAGTATTTTTGTGTATTTGTTGTTCTAGGCAGTATTAATGCTTTTAGATATTTAGTGAATTCTTGTTAGGAAATTTTGCTGATACACTGATTTTTTCATTGTGCCTGTCAATATGCTTGAAACTGTATAAAACTGGTATAACACCTCCATTTAACCTGTCTGGATAATGAAATATTTTATAGACAGGCTGGATCAATTGGACAAGGCCAACGATATGAGGTTCAACAAGGCCAAGTGCCAGGTCCTGCATTTGGGTCACAACAACCCCAGGCAACGCTACAGGCTTGGGGCAGAGTAGATGGAAAACTGCCTGATGGAAAAGGACCAGGGGGTACTGATTGACAGGTGGCTGAACATGAGCCAGCAGTGTGCCCAGGTGTCCAGGAGGGTCAACGGCATCCTGACCTGTATCAGAAATAGTGAGGTCATCAGGACTAGAGAAGTGATTGTCCCACTGTACTGGTGAGGTCACACCTGAGATACTGTGTTCAGTGTCGTCTCCTTACTTCAAGAAGAACATTGAGGTGCTGGAGCATATCCAAAGAAGGGCAACAAAGCTGGTGAAGGGTGTAGAGAACAAGTCTTGTGAGGAGCTGCTGAGGGAACTGGGATTGTTTAGTCTGGAGAAAAGGAGGTAGAAGGGAGAACTTAACTGCTCTTGACAACTCCCTGTAGTGAGGTTTGTGCTGATCTTTCCCAAGTAACAAGTGATAGGATGAGACAAAAAGGCCTCAAGTTGTGCCAGGGGAAGTTTAAATTGGATATTGGGAAGAAATTCTTTACAGAAGTAGCTGTGAAGCTGTGGAACAGGCTGACCTGTTCCCCACCAGGGAAGTGATAGAGTCGCCATCCCCGGAGGTGTTTAAGGAAAGATTAGATGTGGTGCTTAGTGACATGGTCTTGCTGATGTCATGGTGTTGGGTCATAGGTTGGACTTGATGATCTTGGAGGTCTATTCCAGCCTCAGAAATTCTGCGTGTGTGTGATGGAATCGCCATCCTTGAAGGTATTTAAAAGAAATGTAGATGGAGTTGCACTGGGACATGGCTTAGTGGTAGTCTTGGCAGTGTTAGATTTATGTTTGGATTTAATATTAAAGGTCATTTTCAACCTAAATGATTCTATGATAATTTTGCATGTGCAGAATATTGTGTTAAATATGACTTCATATAACAATTGAAGGAGGAGGAAATAGTAGTTGGCTTGAACATTGAGATGGCTTCCAGAGTGACAAAATTTCCTGTGTGTAAAATTTGCCATGAATCTTTTCTGTTGTGTCAGAAAAATATAGTTATTTCTTCATAATAAATATGGGATGAGGCTGAAGTACTTGCAACCACCTGCTCGGTTGCACTGATGTACTTTTGTGCAAATTAAAGCTTCCTGGAGTAGGAGGATTTAATGCCTCCCTGTACTGTGTGCTGTGCTCGACTGAGAAATGGTGCAAGGCGCTGCTGGCACTGATCTGCCTCGCTGGAGAGGCAGATCTTCATCTTTGTTTGATGTTCATAAGTGTTAGTTGTGTTCAGGTATCTCCTATAGTGGTTCTTGTGACACTTAACTGTTTCACTTGCCACTGTTAGTCTTGCTCAGAGTAAGCTTCAGCTAGCCATGTGTTGTGTTTGAGCCTGTTTCTGTTCAAGTTTTGGAGTGGACTGGTACTGCTGAGTTTGGTTGGGGGCTGAGGAGGTCACACTGTGTGCAGTTTGTCTGTTACTGACCTGTTTATTCATGACTCTGTAATCTAAGACCATGGTCATGGAGTCATATGTAGGAAGGGTTTAGTTGTGTGGTTGTTGCCCATTGGTGATTTTGGGATAAAAGACAGTATTTAAGAGCTTAGAGTGGGCTGCAGCAAGTGCTTCTGCTTGTCAGAAAAGTTTGAGTCCCGGAGGAAAGAGAATGAGATTTGATAGAAACACTTGGCAATTAATTTAATAGAAAAGTTGTTAACTGATAGCTGGTTTTGTGGTTAACCGTTCTACTTGCTGACAGGAGAAAGTTGTACAGTGTTCTGTACAACACTCTGAAGGCATTTTCAGTTCTATGTCCTGGCTTGAATGTGCATCTTGGTGACTCAAGCCTGGGGTGTTTTTGAGGTGAGTGAGCTTGTTTGTGATTGTAGTTGGGGTGTCTGCCCTGTAGCTCCCAGAGAAGCAAGCAGACTAACACAGTGATTGCTCAGGTGTGATACATCCATGAGGCTGTTGCATCAGAAGTCAAACTTTCTCGTGCTGAGAGGAAAAATAGAGAATTCTGCTTGAATAATAATAAGATGGAGTGTTGGCAGGGAGAGGCTCTGCTGTCGGTCCTAGGAAAATACAGATTGGAATTCCAAAATAATTTTAACAATAACAACAACAACAAAAGAAATTCAAACTTTTGGAAGTGTAATGCACCAAACTCAGGAGCATTGTGTTTTCAGGGTGGGTTGAGGAATATGTGTCACCGTGGAAGAGTTGCCAAAATCAGTGGCATTTTGGGGAAGAATGTCTTGGTAGCTCATTGAAATTCTTGCTTATCTCTGGAGTCATTCATATCAATGCGATTTACCACCTGTGTCTGTCAGAAGGAATTGTTATTTTCTGTAGAAATACATTCAATTTTCAGGTCTGTTGTGCAGTTTTGGGGCTGATCCCTTTTATAGAGGGTGAAACCCCCAGATTTAAAACAATGGGGTTTATTAGAGGTGTGGGGTTTTTTGTGTGTGTGTTATGAGACACAATTAAGTCTGACTGGTCGATGTAGTGGAGTACTTGTCAGTCTAATGCTGTGTGGGCTCTTAACCTCTTCTGTCTGTTAACAGGGCATTGACTCTGGGAGGAGGACTGCCGCATTTGGAACACCTTAACCTCTCGGGCTGTCTCACTGTAACTGGTGCAGGCCTGCAGGATTTAGTTTCTGCATGCCCTTCTCTAAATGATGAACACTTTTACTACTGTGACAACATTAACGGTAATGTCTTTTTATGAAGATGTGATGCTTTTCTGGGGAGCGATGCTTGCTTTGTTTAAGGACATTTTTTAGAACTAAACAAAAAGAACCATCAAAACCCCACTGTGTTTCACAGTTCAATTATGAAAGTGTTAAGTCATTTTTTTCCCATTTATTCTTTTGGATTTTTTGCCTGACTCTAAAATTCTTTGTAACCTCGGAATGCATTTTGAAGTCCATGTGTCTCATAATTCAGTTTAGCATAAGAAATAAGGGCTATAAAGTTAAGCCTCCATATAGAAAAGGCTCCATATCTTCCCTAGTTACCATGCAGTTGTATTTTTTTCTTTACGGTCATAACTTCAGACAGAGGCTTCATTAGGTTGGTACCAAAGGGGGTGACTTTTAGGAAAGGAATAACGTGTTTTGCCATGGGAACCTCCCATATTGCAGTAGTTTTTGTATAGGATATATTCAATCCCACCATCAGGTGTCCTATGGAGAATGTAGTTTAGTTTTTCTGGTTTTGCTGGAGTCAGTAATTTAGGGATGGATATAATCTGGAGAAGGATCTGAATAAGTGCATAAAATATATTTATGGTGGAGTCTTTTCAGTGTTTACCACGCTGGAATTCAGTCTGTTGTTAGGTCCAGTAAGCACTCGTAACATTAGAGAAGGGAACCATGGTGTGACTCGGTATTCCATGTGTGAAATTAAACCAGGTAAGTACTAGAGAATGGAAGGAAAAAGGAGGATGATAACTTGAGTTCACAGGATTGTAAGAGTTAATTGTGCGTAAACCAACCTTATATTCCCTGGTAGCTGTGGTGTTCAGCTCAATAATTTGCATTTGTATTGAGATGCAGACACAGCAGGGGTACATGATGCCAGAGCTTTGGTACTACAAGTGACTCTGTACTGACATTTGGGTGTTCAATCCATTGAAATTGCAAGGTGATATAAGATGATGCACTTGGATTGGATCCTAATATTAGAAGTGAAAGTAATAATTCATAGCTTGCTTCCATATTTTTTTTCACTTCTTTTTGCACTTTTAACATTGCTGTGTTGAGTTTTTCTTTTGAGATACTTGCTTTTTGTTACTTCCTTCCCTTCCATCCAGACCACACCTTTAGAAAATCTTGTAGCATTTTAACTAGAAAATTTTAAGGTTGCTTTTTTAAAATCCTTGACTGCCTCTCCTTCCTGCATTTTACTGAGTTCAAAGATGTGTTCAAAGACTAGTTAAAAGCCTTATCCTTTTACATCTTGCTATTTTTCTTCTGTTTTCACTTCTGTCAGTAGTACCAGACTTGATGTTCTGCTTTGTCTTCAGAGATTTGTTTGTCTCCTTGTCCCTAAAATTCACTGTGTCATCTTAGTATTAGTTTACAAAGCCAGAAACTCTTGTATGAGGTCTACCACTTTAAAGCTTGACTGTTCCATAGGATCCCTGTGAAATTATTTATATTTAAATAGAATACTTTCTTGAATTACTCTGTAAAGTAGTTCTGATCCTCTTGTTTATTTCCTTTCTTTTATTGCCTGCTGGAAGCTGTGAGCCTATAAGCTCTGCTTGGTTCTGTAAAGCATCATGCATCCCTTTGGGTGAACAGTTACTCCTGCAGAGAGAAAGCAACAGGAGAGTGAGACTGTAATGGTCTGACTTCTCATATCGGAGATGCTGCTACTTCTCAATAGAAGTTTTCTTTAAGAAGGGAGGCAATAACAACTTAAAGGGGTGTCCTAAGCAAAATTTGGAAATGGGAAATAACGTTTTGTAATTGAAGCCTCTGCAGTTTTGTCTGGGTACTGATCTTTGTATTTTCACTGAAACTTCCTTGTGATAGGGATATTCAGTGTAAAACTAATGCCTTATTCCTCTCTGTGGGCAACAGGTTTTCTGCGACAGCTCGACCTATTTCTGTATCATTTGGTATTTCTGAAGCAGCTGTAGGGAAAGCAATAGCCGTTTCATTAAATCAATCCATAGCTGAAGTTGTTTATGTTGCTTTGCACATACATAGATTGCATTATTAACTGCACAACGATTATTGATGTGTAAGCATATACAATATAATTCTGTAGTCTTCTTTGCCCGACAGTTTATCAGGGATTGTTTTCAGGGAAAGCGATACGTTCTGGGATCATGTTGGATAACCTGTCAGTCTTGAAGAACAAAAACTGGAGCCAACACCATGGAATTTAGCCATCTTTGTATAATAAAGATACCACTTTGTTGTTTTTTGATAAATAAGGGGTTTACTTTCATGTACAGCCCATTTTCAGAATTATTTTTTTTCCTTCTGTAAACACTGAACCTAATGCGGGGAGCCCTACACAAAGCTTTGGATTTTCTTTGTGGATGGCTTATTGGACTTCTTTGGTAGACATGTTTTGGTTTTGATTTTCATTGAGAGTGCTGGTCTAACTACGGCTGCTCTACCATTTTGGTAGACTAAAATAAAGTAGAGTAGCTGTGGTTAGCCAGACTCTGGTTTGACTCAGAGTGCTGCTGCGCAGCAGTAATATAATGCAGTATTTGTGAGCAGAGACTGACATTGCACACACTTCCAGATTTATTTGGTTAGATTACTTTTAGTATGACTTCAGTTTTTGGTTTGCATGCTGTTGTTTAGGATCTCTGCTTAGGTTTTGCTCCACATAGGAGACTCGGAATTAGATAACCTTCAGCTGCAGCTGAAAACAAGCCTGTCAGTATCCATCCCTTCTAATTGCTGATTTTCTTTAATGTATAAAACACGCTTGCTTGTAGATCACACTGAACAGCTTAAGAAGGGTTTCATGTTTGAGTTACCTCTTACCACTTAGAAGTTTGTATTGCCCCATAGGCTGTTATGCCTAGCTGTGTCCAATGTCTTTACTGTAGTCAGAGTTTTAAAGCCTCGAGCGCTGTCAGCTTCAGGATTAGAAAGATGGGCTCCTTAATTTCTGCAGCAGAAGCTCTTTTGCAGCTTTTAAGTATGATTCAGTTTCTAGAGTTTTTTAATTATGTAGTCCTCAGGTGCTGTAATTAAAGAAATAGGGCAGTAATAAAAGAGTTGTGGTGATTCACTCTTCTTCTGGCATTTCAAAATTCACTGGTCATAGTTTGATCCGTCTTTCAGCAGTGGAGCCAAGACTTTTCTGAATTTTCTGTTAAAATGTATGTCGTGTGCACATTTATATGGGAATGCATTGTTAGACTTCAGGAATTTGGTCCAAGTTCTACACATAACCAAGGTGCTCCCTTAAAAGTCTGTAAGTGTAACTTTACCAAAGACTGGTAGAGAGTGGTATTTAGTAAACTCAGATTTTAATGTAATACTGCCTTTAAGCATTAGCCATAAAAAAAAAAAGTGATCACTTTACAAATTCCCTTGTAATGTATAACTTTTTCTACATAACCATCCAATATGGTATGTAGTCTTGATGATGGAGCCTCTCACTGGTGGTGGCTGTGAAAAAGAATTGCCTTTCCTTCCCTCCTTTTTGTTCTTCCCACCTCATTCTTACTGCCTTCTCTTTGTGTGGCTACATTGTAACCTTGGTCAAGAACTGGGGTAGCTGAAAACCTGAAAGCCTTTTTTGTTTATTTTGTTGGTTTGGTTTCTCCACCCCCATTCCTAGATGGGTTCCATCTTGCTGTAGACGACATGATTGTTTCTTCTGCCCCAGGCAAGAGCTTGAACAAGTGGCTAAAGTCATGGTGGTAGCAGCCAGTTGTCCTGGCTGGAGTGGTTCTTTCATCAGGGTCTTGGTCTGGATTTTCATGTATTCTTGGGGAAATGCTTAACTTCTTTCTAGGAAACTTTGACTAATTTGTGTTTCACTAGTACATGGAACAAAATGGAATAATCAAATAGCTATAGCTATACACTGCAAGACATGTTTATGTGTACTTTATTTGAAAACACCGAGAGCTGCTCATCCTGAGTAAACAGACCTCTGTTAATGGGTCACCTGAAGCATCTGAGTCATCAGACGTACACGTAAAGAGAATTACAATAATCCAGTTTGAGGTAACTAAACCAGTAATGTAGACTGTGGCAAGTTAGATGAGAGTCTGATTAACTTGGCTTTCCCAGGTGAACCCAGCCCAAAGCACCTTTAATTTAGCTCTTCACTGCTGGCAGTCACTGTGTCTTCACAGTCAGTAGAGAGGGATCTTTGGAGTGGTCATTTCAGACCTTTCAGAGGGGCTGACTCATTCACTTGACAGTATAAAGGGAAGTGTGTACACTTAGCATAGTGCTTAACTTGGTGCATCAGTGAGGTGAATTGGAGACCTTGTATACAGAGTCTAGAGAGAGCATTTGTTGGCAAGATGAACGAGGACGTTTGAAAACAAAGTCCAATCTAAAAGAGGTCAGTAGCACACACTGGGGAAATCGGAGACTAGGAAGCCAAAGAGATGTAGCCAAAAGTCTAAGTTTTAGTAAATAAAGCCAGGGAAACAAAAATAGGCTCTGTGGCTATCAAAAGCAAAGGCATTTGAATTTTGCTGTTTATATTAAGTTAAAAAGAGAAAGCTAAAGAGGGCTGGGGCATTTATAGAGTAGATAAATAACCTGTGATGGAGGAAATTTATTGAAATGTCAAAATACAACTGAAATGAACCATAATTAAATAGATGTACTGTTAAAACAATATTAATGAAACTTACTGCCTTCTTCTAATAAAATACACTGCAAATATTAGGAATTGCCTGTATATGCTAAGAAAGAATACAGGGTGGCAGGTTTTTGGGAGGTGTGGTTTGAACTCTGAATATTAATTTTCATCAGAGTTCTTTATCAGAGGCTATAAAGGAAAGTTAATGATAGTATGAAGATTTGACATGGGACAAGAACTAAAAAGAAAGGTGAATTTTACTGTGATGTGGTTAATGTCTTTTGTAATTCAGTGCCTAATTAATCAGAAAGTGAGCCCATGTCTTTTCAAATGATGATGTTTACTTAAAAGCTTTTAAGTTTTTGAGATTAAGTTGCTATAAGACCAGTTTAAGAAATGAGAAATGATTAATGCATTGGAAGAAAGGGTAGGGTTTAATGGTCACTGTTTAGGATGCACGAGGGTCTGAGAAGTGACATCTTTTACCTGTCCCAAGAATTCTATGCTGTGATCAGTCTTATTCCACATTTCCATTGCTGTTGTGGTGTAAAAATTGCACGCGGTAATTGCGAAGTGTTTGAATGTGGTTCTGAGCTGCCCCAAGTAATGATACTTGTGCTGAAGATTTCCAGAAGGATTTCTTGCGAGCTTCAGCACAGCTGTATGTATGGTTCTATGTCTGGGGGGTTGGGAGTAATCAAGCTGTGATTGCACGAAACTGAATTCAGAGCTGGCAGTTGCAACATGGAGACGAAGATTTCAGAGAACTGTCAGTGCTAATTCTGAAATCATTCCTGTTTGCAGCAGCAGCCAAAAAAGCCACCAATGTTAGGTACCAGTAGGGTGTTGAGAATGAGATACAGGGTGTTGGTATGTGGTCCTGGAAGCTGAGGCTTTCACATTTGGAAAACTGTATGCAGCTCTGGTCTCCTCACCTTGAGGGATGTGTATATATAATGGAGTTACAGAAGAGGCCTACTAAAAAGTTGGGAACTGAGCAGCTGTCTTGCAAGGAGACAGTGAAAAAAGGCTGGAGCGTTTCAGTCTGGGAGTGAGAAGGATGACAAAAGGGATTACTGTTTACAAAACTGGGAAGGCAGTAGATGAGGTCAATGTGTGACAGTAACGCTCAAAACTCTGCAGTATTGTGTCTCAGTGACAGTAGAGGACAGAGGTAGGTGACTGCTTTCAAGCAGATGCACAGTGTAGTGAACTTCTGGATCTTGGTGCCATGGGGAGCTGTGGAAGGACTTAGGATCAGCAGGTTTAAAAAGAGGTTAAACAAATGCATGCACAGTGGAGCCATGAACAAATACTAAACGGAATGGACTTTAATGCCCCTACTGCAGCGATTAAGGATGCTGGGAAGACATAAAAGGTATGCAGCATAGGCTTACATCCTCTCCCTAGATAACACTTGCATCATCGTGCCAGTGACAAAGGTGGACTGTTGGTCAGATCTGGGTGTCCAGTTTTTATCTTCTACTTAAGAGTGTGAGGAAGAACATTATTATGAGCGAGAAAAGGATGGAAAACAATATTGAAGCATGCCAAGTATTCTGTTCCTTGGGTGGTTGTGGTTCCGTATGTTTTGTCAAGAAGCGTTTTACTAGAAATGTGACAGTTGCTTCAAAATTGCCAATGTGCCGCATTGCTGATGTGGCACTGATGGGCAAGGTCACCTACGGCTTGGAAAATGCTGCTGCACAGAACATGCTCTGCTAAACCAGCTATTCAGAAGCACCAAGTCTCCTTTTTAAAGGACTTATGAAGAAGCTTTCAAACTAGCTCGTAAGTGACTTGGAGGATCAAAATTTAGTTCAGGTGAATAAAAAGATTTGAAAAGGAAAATGAGTTTACTGACAAATGAGAAGTTCACTATTTCACATATTGTAACCATTTTCCTTCATTAGAACTTCAGGTTTGTTGCATTTGGTCTCATGCATGTTAACTTAATTATCTTATAGAATATTGCTTTTTTGGTGTGTGGCACGAAGGAAAAAGCTGATTTCCAGATACCAGGTTCTTGGAAATGAATTGAATTAAAACTTTAAATTACTGTTCACAGGGGAAAAAACAAGCCAGATGTAGCATGGTGCTCTAGTTCATTACCTGTTCTTGCTCATCTTTTTTAGATGTATTAAAACCATCTGAAATATTATTTGATTTGTCTCAAATACAAAGAAGGAGAATTTGGGTTGCCCCAGTTAGGTCTTTACAAGCTTATCTTAGTTAACTCAGCAACCCACTTCCAGTTTATATTGGGCGTCTGAGTTCAGCCAATCTAAATGTAAATGTTTGTGTCTCTAAAGCAGGCCTATGACTGCAGGAAATAAAATCCTGTACTAATACATTTAATAGCTTCTTATTTCATGATCACTTTAACATTTCAAATTGAAGGGATAACAGTAAGTGAAGGTAAGTGGAGGTGGGTAGAATAACAGTTGTTTTGTACTGTCTGTGCTCACAGCTTTTTTTTTAATGAATGGTTAGAATTTTTTATCTGTATGGCTTCTGATAACTGCAGTCATACCAAAGGTGATTTTCTCTTTTAGTTTTTGACTTTCCAGTTAGAGTATGTGAGCTCTAGCCACCCACAAAGTGTTCATGGAGGAAAAAGCCTTCCAGACAAAAAAAATGTTTCTGTTATAGTAGATATGGTTCTGGAGATTATGGTTTCTTTGGTAATGCCATGAAGTCATCACCTGAATTTGAAAAAGGGGAACTAAATATGCAATGTGAAAATATACCTCAATTCTGAAAGCTAGCTGCAAGAGCTTACTTAAACTTGCTCATTTAGTGACACTTATTGTACATCTCTGTCATTCTGAATGTGTTACCTTCCTGGGACTAAGCCACTGGAGCAAAAATCTCTTGAAAAATAATTGTTTCAAATGAGGTTTTTATACCATGATAGCACTGGCAGCATTTCAGACTTCAGAGTGTTGAACAAAGTTTAGTGTACTAAAAAAAAGGAGACACTTCCTGAATTACCAGATTACAAGAAATTCTGAATCTAAATAAATGGCGTTTTCCTCTTTTCACATTTGTTCTGTTTTTGTGCAGGTCCTCATGCTGAAACCGCCAGTGGATGCCAGAATTTGCAGTGTGGTTTTCGGGCCTGCTGCCGCTCTGGCGAATGACCGCTGACTTCTGATCTTTCAATCTACTTCATTTAGCTGAGCAGGCTTCCTTTCATGCACTTTACTTACAGTTTGCATCTTGTGTTAACAATCCTTGGAGTGAGATTTGTTATACTAGCCTGACCCTGCCCACAACTTCAAAATCTTAATGATGAGTGTACTGTACAGTGTTGTAACAATCTCACAATCTCATTTGGTTTGAAAGGTGTTGGGTTTTGTTTTACTTAATTTGGGGAAGATGGGAAAACATTCAGATTTTTTTTTTATGCCACTTTCTTCCAAGTTTGGCACTTAAATATACTTTACTGGATTATTTTGTGTTAAGTGAATGGTTTTTGTTTTTTTTTTTCATTTCAAATCCGTAGGTACAATATAAAGCTCTGCAGAGAATTTGAAATGTACTGTCTACATTTGGTAACAGTTATACAATCTTTAGGAGCCTTGTTTCTTCCCCTTTCCTCTCATCCTGGAGTCATTCTTTATATTGCAAAATTAGGGAAATTCCCACCTTCCTTTTGCATTTGGTTTTGTATTTGGGCTTAAATGACATACTCAAATAAAACATTCCTACCAATAAAAGATTCCAGTAGCAGTTGAATATATATACTTTTAAGATGTAATATCCAAGTGTACCATAGCAGTAGGCTGCAGAGGCTGGGTGGGTGGATGGTGTGGTTGGTGCAGAGCTGTGATCCTTGCAGTATGTGTGGCTTTTGGTTTTTTTGTTTCTTTCTATGACTCTTAAACTGCATTTCTGAAAGCACTTCCAGGGAAATCAGGTTTCATTAATACAAAATCTGTGAAAGACAACAGTGCCTTTTCCCCACTGCTTTGGTTTTTAGAAAGCCCTTTGCTGAATAGTAGAGACTAGCTGGGAGGCAGAGAACCTACCACGGGCTTCAGTGATGGCATGTGTGAGTAGTGCCTGTGCATGAGGTGGGGGTGTGGGGAAGAGCCTGCTGGAAGAGGAAGTGAGTATTGTAGCCTGTGTTAAGTTGCAGACTAGCAGCCACCTGCTCACGTGTGGCAGAGTTACAGGTTCTTTTTCTCTTGGGCAGCTTTTGAGGAAGTCAGACAGGTTCCCCCCCCCCCCATCCTACCTAATTTTGAAGGCTGACAATATGTCCAACTAGTATGTTTTACCTAATTAATTGCATAAATTTGAGTAATATTTCTTTAGGACAGTAGTCATGGTGCTATGTAGCTGTTGAGATTCTTGCTGTTTGGGAAGTCAGTTTGCAGGCATGGCTGGACAGTGCAAAAAACTTTGAAGTTTTAATACCTTCTTGCTCCCCTCAATACTGAAAAGCAGTAAGGTAAGAACACCAGTGAATGTTGAGTTGGTGCAGCTGGCTGAGCATGGTTAAGAGCTGAACATGTGCTAGCAGCAGGATGTACAGTGCCCATTAGAAGCTTACAGAAGAGCTATCAAAGGGTATACCATTATTCCAGCAACCGTTGCTTCAAGTCAGCTGCCTGCCATTTACTTTGGTGCCCAAAGGTTAGAGCAGATACATGTCTGTTTGTGCAGTCCTAACTGAGGCAAGGTGAGTGTAGAACAAGGTACCTCGTGGACTTTCTCGTATCTGTCCTTGTTCCAAAACTCTTTGTTTCTAAGGCTGGGAAGGTGCATCTAGAGGCCCTTCTCCTTGCTGCTACATGCAGACTGGTAGAGACAACCGGTGACTGAAAATTCTGTTCATTCACATCATGTTTCTTTGCCTTTCTCTGAAGGGAAGTTGGAATAAACTTGGGAAGAGTTTCATTAGCAAGAGAACTGCAGGAAAGAATATATATTTATATCAGTATTAACAGTTACACCCCTACTTAGATACTAATTAAGTTAGTTTGACTTCCAGTATTCTTTTGATAATCTTTCACAAATTAACTTGTAGATAAAAATTTCATACTCCAAAGTAATTACATCAAATTCTTGTATAAAATTAATGGTCTTCCACTTCTTGGTAAAAAGATTTATAAATACTTTGTGTCTAATGTCTGAAGAAAATGTTGTTTTACACCTCGTAACTGGTGCTGGCATTAGACAGACACTTAAGTAGCAGATGAAGCAGCCTCTTCAGCTGTAACTATTTGTATTTGCCAGTGTCTCTGAAGAGAAGGAAGGTCTGTGGATGAAGACTCTGTTTTTAGGTAGTCAATTTTAAGGCACGATTCCCTGTTTCACCTGGAAATACGGTGGCTAAGCTCTACCATTTTACTCTGCAATATCACTGTATGTGGGCATGTGTAACGCTTCTGAGAGTGTCCTATTCCCCTGGGAGCTATAAACATGGGTAAAAATCACCTGTCAGTACTGGAATGTCCCTTCCTTAGCAGTAATATCTTCAGTGGTTGTAGGGTGGTGAATAAAGCTCACATGCTTGCCAGCTACTAAAAATCAGTTCTCATTTCATTTTTAAAATACTTGGGATAGTTCAAATCAGCAGAGTGAGAAATGTGTTACATACACAAATTCCTTGAGGTATTCTGACAGCTCTATGCTACCTGTTTCGAACAAGTGAAGCAACATAAATCCATACAGAGAGAACATTTTGGGGGTAAGCATGAATATACACAGCTAGAGCAAATTCAACATTGGAAACATCAATAGTATGAACTCTTGTGCTGTGTATAGCTTCTATTAAAGGTCTGACTTCTGAAAATGGCATGTGAATAGGAAATCCAGAGACCTGGGAAAAAGAAAGAAGAAAAAACAGGTAAGTAACAAGAAAATAGAAAAGCACGGAAATACATACATAGTTTTAAAAATCTGTTTTTACTGTGCATGGAAATTGCTCTTTTCTATTGATGGCCTGAGGAGATGCAATAAGAAAAGGCTCTATTGTATTTTAGTGCCACCTCTATTTTGTATACTCAAAACAAGCTTCTGCTACTTTTCCTCTTTAGTCTAAGTTCAAAGTGAAGTTTAGAGAAGGTTAATTTTTAGTAAAGTTTATTAATGAACAGACCATAACTTTGCTGCTTTTCTGCCTCTTCAGTGGTTTTAAATCATTGTGTTCTCCTGTGGGCACTGGCTGGGGATTTGAGGTGACAGACATCTCCTGCATATCATAACATTTCAGGTCCAACAGGAACCGAAACAACTGCCAGAGTTGTGATGAGTATCATCACCACGTGTGTTTTACATGAAGAGCAGAAAAACCTGACCTTTTAGAACAGACTGGCAGGGAATGCATTGGTACACCCATGGCTGCAGTGAATACTTCAGTAAATGTTCTTAGGCCTTTAAGGAATGAAGTAAAGAGTAGAAAACTGAAGTAAAGTGTTGGGTGGGCTCCTGCCCCTGTAAGTAGACTCTGTGTAGCACTACTCAGCACCAGTGCCAGGCTTTTACCAGAGTTGATGCTTATGGGTTGACTAGTGCATTAAGTGCTAGGAGACTGCACTTCTATTTATGTATTGGAGGCAGTGACTGTTGTGGTACAGCAATAATAGCAGAACAGTGCAGCCAATTTATCTTTACATTCCTGTCTTTATGCTGAACAGAAAGTTTTTATTTTAAACATCTACGAGTGGAATAGATTATCACCCCTTTGCTCTGTAAATGTTACGTTGGTTTATCTTTGGCATAAAAGCTCTTGTGGTTTTTGGTAGTAGAGGAAATAATTAGCCTAGGACTCTTGTCTATATTACAGAATAATGATACTAAATCCTAGGGATTTACATTCCTATTTTTATGCACAAGCCATGTATGTTGACAACTGTACCCTGTAATCTCCTAGCTGTTTTTGCAGCTGTGCCTGATGGTCGTCCCCTACATCTTTGCCTTGGTTTTGTTCCAGGAGTGGCAAAAAGTTACGCAGGGTAGAGGTACAGTATCTGTTCCAACGAGTTAGGTGCCTTGGTCTCCATTCCATAATCTTCTCTTTTAATATTTTTTCAATCCTGCAATAAAATAGAGATTACAGTTCTGATATTTACTGGACATCTCAGCTGATCTCCTTTGCATACTTAGTGCAGACTATGGGGAGCACAAATGACTTCAGTTAAATGTACTGCTATATAAAAGCACAAAAAAGCATAATGCCATCATAGCTGTATGGTGCCTGTATGTTGAGTAACAGGGGGGGCTGGGCGTTACAACCCTTTTTAGTTTACACCCTCTCCTCTCATGCCTCTACAGCATCTTGTTTATTAGGAAACTGTACAGCAGTGATTGATTGATCAGTTTTTTCTGGCAATCTGTAACAGAATGAGGATTAAAAAAAGCCCTGTGAACTACAGCTTTTGTTTTGTTTTTTTCCCAGGCCATTCTCAATTTCTAGCACTCAAGGCAGGTTTTTAGGACATTGGTATCGTTGGTATGAATGCACTCTAGGGATCAGCACTGATAGCATTTGTTTTGGAGGTAGAATTACCTGCCCTGCAGTTCCAGTGCAGCAGCCTTGTCTGAATGCTGATAAACTAATTCTTCAGGCTAGCAATAAATAAAACAAATATTAAAATGTGCAATCTCTTCTAGCTGTAAAACAACATAACTTTAGGAGCTACTGCCTTGATGGTACTCACAAGAGTTCACCTGTTATTTAGCAGAGACATGATAGAAACTTTAAATGGATGCTTGTATGTAATGCACATACTTTTTTTCCCAGTAAGCTTCAACTGCTTACACCTTTGATAAACTACAGAGAAATTCCCGATTGTTTACTATGGCTTTGCCCAGAGGTTTAAATAATGCCTTTGTAGCTGGAAGACAAAAGTTGACATTTTCTTTATAGCATCAAACTACTCTAGGATATGTTTGTATTACTTCACTGTTGTCCTGAGCTCTTACAGGGATAGTTAGAAGACAACAGCTGTGCATTCATTATATATAAAACCAATTACTTTTGCAGTATTCCTGGTTTTGTTTTTATTTTTAGGAGTACCTGGGAGAATCTTTTAAAAACCCAATACCACTTAACCACAGAATCCAAAGAAGTTACTCTCTGCTTCCTTATACCAAGTTTTTGATTTCTCATCCCCCCAAATCAAGCTGCTAACAGACCCAGTAATACCTGAATGCTGCAGAGACCAGGGTATGGCAAGCTTCTTGAAAAGAAAGACTTCCAAAGTTTTGGTTTGCTGATATCAAGATTTATCCTTGCTGGGGAATCATATTCTTGCATATTAAACCAAATCTACAAGAGAACAAGTTTGTTTAAACTTTCATCATATAATCACGGTCATGGAACACATTTCCCTTACCATGGCAGTAAATGCTATCGAATCTTCACCTGCCCTGATCAGCACAGCTCTTCTGATGTTATCTCTCTCCTCTCCCCCCTGCTAACTCTCAGAGGGTTTCCAGCCACACTATGAATAATATATTGTGCACACACACTAGTATTACTTGTATTTCATAGTAAATATACAGGAGGACTTGATTCCAGGCAGAAAAACAGTACTGTTTTTGTCCCTTAAGTGCCAGCTCTGGGTGTTGCCCATGGAACCATTTAGTGTGTCCAAATGAACCGTTACATGTGCAATATGCTTTATTTTTCATGTTTTCAGTTATATTTCACCTGCAACTATGAGCTTTGCTGAATTACTGCTCCTTAGCTAAACAGTGGGAAACATATAAGTAAAATCCAGTCATGAAAATTACATTAAAAAATTTCACCTAAATGCTGATTAAAAAACCTTTTAAGTATTTAAAGTAGCTGTAAAACCTATAATAACAGGACAGCATAAATGTAGTTATACTGATGAACAAATGCGCATAATGTCAAGAACAATATCAAGTTATCAAATTTTAAGAATATAGAAATATGACAAGACTGGGACACTTACATTATCACAGCTGATCAGACAGTACACATTTTGTAAGGGGCAGAAAGTATCGTACTGCCCATAAAAACACCCACTACTTGGATTCCAAATTATATATCGACTTTGTTCCAAAGTTAATACATATGCAGTTGGACCCTAGGAAGAAAAAAAATACATTATGAGAAAAATACATTATTAAAGCTGTCTTCAAAGGCAGTGTGCTTTGTATTGTTTGGAATGTTACATCTTACTGTTGAGATTAATAGTACTTTTTGGGGTAAACTAGTTGGAAGCATTTACAGGTTCATTACAATTCAACCAGCACACCATAATGTGTTTTCTGTCTCTTAGATGGCAGAGAAACATTAGACAAACACAACTCTGAGCTATTCTTAAAATACAGATTCTGAAAGTTGGCTTGTTTCAGCTATGAAATTCCATATATAGCAATGTTTGATGTCTGCCACTTCAATATTGGCGTGTACTATGTGGCTGCTGTGACAACTCTCATCCACAGGCAAGCTCCGAGTTGAAGGCCTGCTGCCTAGGCAGTACACTTGGAGTCTCATCCATCAGCCTTTCCTCAAATAGGCACATAAGGAATTGGCTGGCTCTCTCTTATATTCTTTATCAGGAATCCCTAAACTGCTCTCCTATTCTCTTGTTATTTCCCACCTTGTCCAAGTACCTTGAAATGCCTGGAATAGCCCCCCTCCTTACAACATGCATAAACTGAATGCTTCACACAGAACTACCACCTCCATTAGATGTGGAGTGGAAGGAATGTACTTGAGTACGTGCTGCTGCCACTGCAGTCTGTCAGGATGTGCTAAAGACTCTATTCTTGACAGGGATTTTCACCAAAATTCTGTTCAGTAAAACTTTCACATGTGCTTGGAACTTTGTTATGAACAGCAGAAATCTGCGTTACAGTCTCGTCATCTCTATGAAAAGAGCAGTATTGGCTACCTGGACATCTCGGTGCTTCCTGAGAACAAATGCACCTCCTAAGGGGTGAAAGAACCTACACATTTTAGTTCTTAGCCCATTCAAGCCAGACTGCTGCCACAGACAGGCTCTCAGCGATGCTGAGTACACAGCAGTCTGAAGCAAAGCAGATCGCCTAAACTGCCTGTAGTATGTACAGAAGGCAGATGAAGATTGACTTGTCAAGCCTGACCAAATCAATCACTCCTCTTCCTACAGCTTTGCCATCAGCTGGAGGGAGGATCAAGAGACTGGTACATACCAGTAGGAATCCCTGGCACGCCCGTAACCCTCTCCCACATGATACAATTCTATCCACTGGTGGGAACCAAAGACTTCACAGATTAAAAGTTAATATTTGGACAAAATAAAAAAATCCTCTCACCTCAGGAATAGCATTTCCAATGACAAGCCAGGCTTTTTTTCCCATACCAAGAAAATAATTACACAGGAGCACAGCATGCTCTTCCTCATCTCCCGCCAGAAGATAAAGAAATTGCTAATTGAAGTACAAAAAAAAAAAATAAATCTTTCTATGCAGTTATTGACTGTGTTTTCAACTTACAACATTTCATAATGTTTCTTAACAGTTCTGAAGTAAAAGCATCCTCCCAGATCTTTGCAGCTGATTTTTACTGCTTATTGGGCACTGCTTCAACTTGTAGGATGAAGAGTGAATGTTGTGACAGTCCATGATGCAGATCTGAGATTTTACCACAAGAACCAGGGGTTTTGAGTTTCAGTATTCTGAATTTTGCAGTAAAATTCTGATCTGGTTAAATCATCATCTATAATTAACTTAATGTCTGCTGTTACGCTGTAGATAGTGGGATTTATTTGTACATGACGGAGAAGGCTAAATATCCCATTATTGCTGACATTACATGCAATGTTTTTCTGTATTCCTTGGAACTACAAGGATCAATTTTAAGTCTATCTTTAAAGTCTCCATTGGTCATCCTCCTTTTGCTTGCACAGGCCTAAGCATTCTTGGGGTCAGTCAGCTGGAACCTATCAAAGAGAAATATTTTGATTCCTATCATGATGTGCAACTTTTCTCAAGCTTTGGTCCTCATCCTTTCAAATAAACAGCTCAAAGAAAAAAGGTCCTCACAATAATAGGATCACAGAATAATGTAAGTCTGAAGGGATCTCAAGAGCTCATTTAGTACAATCTCTCCCTGAAAGCAGGGGCTGCTAGGACGTTACATCACATTCAACAGGATAAAGAACTTCGGTTAAAAGCATTGCTTACATCTGATGTACTCCATAAATCACAAATTCCAGCAAATGACACACTATCTGGCAAAAAAGGAATCAAAGCCACATATCGAGCCACCAATTCCTGCAAGAAAATAAAATAGTGCAATTCAATCCCCCGATTCACAACACTGCTATCTAACAATAGTATTAGTATACAGACGTGAAGTGCTCTTTCCACAGATACCAATGACAACACAGTGACTAACCTCATGACAGTGGCAGCAGTGAGCTCATTTTAGAACTTATATCAAAAACTGATACAATTTACTCCCATTAAGGTTTGGTAAAATTCTTTGTCTTTTAAAGAACACTACTTATTAGTATACCTGCTTCTTTCCCAGAGAAGAAAAATATCCTATTGCAGAACACTATGGACAGACTCGCTGGGTGTCATACATAGGCAGATACCATTTTTATATTTCTGCTGTATAGCTACACTTTTTGTAAAGGAAAAGCTAGACATACAAGGCAGAGTAGTAATGACTATGTACATGTGCACACGTGACCACATGATCTGAAATGTGTATCTGAGAAACTTCACTATCTTTTCTAAGTACTTACTGCTGCTGCTTGAGGACTGTCTGCGACAGCATCAAGAAGCTCCTGCGGTGGATTCAGAGGTTTGATAAATCTGGTAATAAAAACTGTTTTCCCATTGAGGTCAATTACAGTTGTTAGGCATTGGCGGTTTGGAAACTTTGATGTACATTCAGCTTCATACTTTGCTGCTGCCTGGAGCAATTTCTCATGTTCCTGGGTATCAAACTTCAAAAAACAGTACAAGGTATTAAAAATAGTTTTATTTACAGTTTAGGCTTCAGTCTTTCCTATATTCAGCCTTATTTTACCATTTACAGGAAGGTAATAGGGGTGTAAAATCCTTTGATAATAGCATTTTGAACTTACCATGTAGTATATGTGCACTTTGGCTCACAGACATACAAGAAAGGTCAAGCTAATGGAAAAATCAGGCAATGTGCATTTACTTACGAGTGCGGATAATGACTTGTACCTACAAGCTATCCTTACTAAAGCACTGCAAAATGCAGTGAAAATTACAGCCAAGTAAAAACTGCAGGGATGAGTGTGCAACACTACGTACTAATTTAAACAGTTATGGCTAGGTACTAATCCTACATGCTATTTGCATAGCACGCCATTAAAACCACAATGGAGCTTATGTACACAATTGCAGTAATTTATACATAAATAATACTCTGACACCCCTGCGGAATGCCAAAATATTTGCAGAGAAGGTTCAAGTAATTGTTAGATTAACCCTTATATCATTCAAACTTGTATAAAATTACAATGCTTTTAGATGAGATTTTCCAGAAGCAAATCTAAGACTCAAAAGCACATATTAATTATATAACAATGACAATTATTTGCTCACGTCACCTAAGATGTCATCTTTTAAACGTATTTGGATCAGTCAAAATCATTTTTTTCATCTACTTAATCCCTTGTATATTTCTAGTGGTGCTGAGAATTAAAGCTCATGCTTCATAACATTTTTGTTCAAAATAAATTACTTTTTTTCATTTGTTACCCTTCTTCTCAAATTAACCAGAGGTGCAACAGCTGGGCACTGCCCTGTAGCTAAGCCTCCAAATCAGTAGAGAAGGCTCACAGCGGGGATTCTTCTCAACCATAATTAAGAGCTGAAATCTACAGCCTCTTCCACTCTGTAAATTTAAATGTAGTAGTTCACTGCAAATATTACTGACAAATAAACAACTACCATGTCAGAGTCAGGTAATGCAAAGTGCAAAAAGATTGCTGAATTGCACAAAACCAAGCTACATCATGAATAGGGAACAATGGGAATCTCTTAACGGATTTAATTTCTTAATATTGTACCTTAAGCATTTCATTCATCTACATAGGGATTCAGGAAGGAAGGCAGGAAAGAGAGGAAAAACAGGTAAAGAAACACAAAAAAACCCAACCCAAACACTAAAACTTAAAAAACCCAACGCCAACCTTTAAAATAATTAAACTAAAATTAAGCTTAGCATCCTGTACTACTGTGCAAGTATTTAATCATGAATGGCTGGAAAAGGGAACAAAGAACAGCAAAAATACTAAGTTTTGTCATTTTGTGCCAAACGCTTTCTATAATAAGTACATGTGTTATGTCTGGGGAGTTCCAGCAGAGAAGTTTTTTCAGTCACTGTTAGAATGCACACATATCTCTCTTTAGTAGCGCTTTTCTGTATAGTTTTTATTAGACGTAGACCACCTAAAATAGTCTCTTAATGAATTTGGTCTTGTTTTACTTAGTTTCCTCTCACATGGAATTATGTTTTATTGTCTCCTATTTATATAGCTTTGAAAGAAAATTGAATATTTGAAAATCCTGTCCAATGTTTGCTAAGAAATTATTTGGTTTGACTCAGTGTCCAAGGTAAACAAATCATCTGCTGCTATGCAAAATGACTCTAAGATTTAGAAAAATCTCCAATACGGAGTGAACAAAAATCTAGCAAAAATCCTACTGATTTAATTACAGCTGTTTTCTCCATTGTTAGTTACATTTTAGAAAGCACACTTCTTCTTTACGAATAGCTTTCTTACCTCAACATTTTCCTTATACCTGATTTTACTTTCAATGCAGTGCAGTAACAATGTGCACTTTCTGGTACAGGTTAGCTTTCCTGGAGTCATAGAACAGCCCAGGTTGGGAAGGACCTCAAAAAAACCACCTGCTTCTACTTTTTGTGGGAGAGGGAGCCTAGATGAGATTATCGAGCATTCTGTCCAATCGCACCTCAAAAACCTCCAATGACGGGGGCTCTACCATGTCCCTGGGGAGACTGTTCAAGTGAATTATTGTTCTCACTCTAAAAAAAAAAAATAAAATTATTTCTTCTATCAAGATAAAATCTCTTCTGGTACAACTTGCACCCATTAGCCCTTGTCTTCTCAGTGTGGCTTCTTGTGAGGAGAAGCTTTGACATGTAGTATTTCTTGCTACTTAGAACAGGACTCTCTTCCTGTATTGTGATTTACTGTGCTGTTTCTTTCTGCATCTTCAGAATGGAAGGTACTTCATTCTTTTTACTAGTCCTTTATGTCTGAGTTTTAGCAAGGGGCACTTAGTTCCTACTGTCATACTTGAAAGAAAACTTACGTCAGCAAGATCTATGACTTCAATAAGATAAGTTTTTTCCCCATCTGAAGCATTCAAATCAAATCTAAATATAGCTGCCAAACTGCACCATTTTACTAAGCATAGCACTAATACAATATATAACCTTTTTGTAACTAAGCATCAAATTGTATCTATGCAAGAAATTATGAACATTGGCTCATTGTTTAAAGAGTGCGAGATTTGCAACATAGTATTTTACAATACCCTTGCCCCTTATTTGAATTTCTATGATTTTTGCCTTTGAAACAGTACTGGAGGTGGGTCTTTAAATAAACAGAGATCTGTTTTCTTATAATTTCAGTGCATTTTCTTCCCAACAGGTAATTACTATATATGAAGATTAAAACTACGAAACTCTTGAAGAAAGTCTCATCTGTTAAAGGTGTCTCATCTCTTTCAAGGCTGTAAAATTTATATTTATGGTTTCAAGTCCTAGTCATATTCTTATCATTCAAGATAATTAACATTAAAGGCATCCTTGAACACATGCTATTGATTTTCTTTATTTTCAAAGTCCTAAATTGCAACAACTCTCACAGCATGGCAGGAGATCAAGATGATACAAGGCTCGATAGCTTTCAAGACTATAATTTAACAGGAAAAAGAGGGTTTGGAATGTACCATACAATTTTGTATTTATTCTGAAAAAGAAGTTACATAGCAATAGGCCTTTCTCTCCAGGTCATGTTTCTCTTTAATAAATGACCAGTGTAGCTTTGAATTGGAAAAGAGTGAAGTGCTGCTGTTTGTGCATGAAAAGCACACATCCTTGCTGAATGGATCTCAAAATCTTTGCTTAATGTTACATAAAATAGCAAATGGTGTATGCATTTTAACTACATATTGCTGCTGTTAGCGAAAGGCACTTCTAGTTTAGTAAAATAACTGAAAAAATAGCAGCTGCTGTTTAGAAATATCTTCAAGGCCTGGAGGCATGCATGAAGCCATAAATAATAAATGGTCTGTTTGAATACTATAAACAGAGAAGCAAGAAAATACTGTGTTTGCACCTGCCACCTCCTTTTCATCCACTGTTCACAAACACTCAGGTGAATACTTTATTGTTTACAACAGTAAATGGGAAAGTTACATGCTCACAGATAATGAATGTAAGTTTGCTTTCTATTAACACTGGAACTAGATACCCAGTAAAAGTTATTTCTCGTTCCACATAACTTCATGGCGCATCCAGTCAAATTGAACTGAAATAAAAAACTGAAGTAGAACACTTGGAATTTGTATTAATGTCCTTCTGTACTTGTATTCATGTCCTTCAGTACACTAAATGTAACTATTTATATGTATCTCAAGAACTGCAGCCCTGGAAACAAAAAGCAAGGATATGAAGAATTACTGATTGGTTACCTTCTCTCTGACTGGTTCTCCAGGAATGAGCTGTGGTTCAATGGTAATAAACAGTGTTATATATGATCCCTCACTCAGATTTTGCACAGAATCGTAACCTCTCTCAATTCCCAGGTTCTTTTCTTTGCTGTAGCCAAGGAGGACTGGAGGAATATCCACCTTAAACGTGCCATCAATCTATGACATATACAGAGAAATGCTTCTCATTAGAAGCAAAACTTCATTCTCAAATACATTTTCTACTTGTATTCAAATATTTTATTCCTTTGATCTCTTTATTACTCTGAATCACAAAACAATAAAAGAATACGACATATGTTGATGTTAAATGTACTAATTACAACTGTCTTTCAGCCTCTCTTACATATCATGTACACTAATATTTAATATAATGGAAATCAAACACACTAGTTCTTAGAGAAAGAAAGAGTGCCACCCTTTCACTATTTTTCTTTCAAACAAATCTCCACATGGCACTATTTGCCTGGAAAAATGGCAAAATACACGTTGCAGGACTATCCTTCTGAAGGCAGCATCACACCAACAGGCCTTGGCCTGTGTTTGAGTGGTGTGGGAATGATGCTCTAGCATCTCACCGATGGACACCTTCCATGCAGAAGCTGCTTGATGCCTCTTGGATGCAACTGGAACTGAGCACATTCAGCCCGGTTCCCCACAGAAGAGTGCTTTGATAGACTCACCAGCTCTTTGCACCTTCCTCTGCCACCACAAACAGAAGATAAGGTCTTTCTGAAAGGTCATGTCAGACCAGAGACGGCATATCTCGCACATGCTTGAGCAAGCCTCAACAGTGGAAGTACAAAGCTTCAAGAGAAAAGCAAGAAGTTTAACCTCCTGATTTGGGAGGTGTTCAGAAAACTGCCATCAGGAAGGGTATCTCCAGTGATGTGGAACATGAACAGATGACTTACTGGGCTGGCTCATCAAACATTTAAGAAGAAAAATAAAGTTTTGATGCGGACAATACTCTAAATAAATCACTTAGAATTTCTGCTGCAGTATAGTAAAACAGGATGAAGAAGTGCTTCATATCCTACTGGAATTTAATTGCTAGATATACCTTTATGTGGCCACTGGACTGATCAGGCTTTTTCAAACTCAGTAACAAATCCTGTTAAAATGAAAAGAATCTCAAATGCTGGGAAGATCTATTGTGCTGGCACTCACAATATGCTTAGGGAATCACAAACTGCAACACCTCCTCAAAAAGATTCAGGAGTGCATCTGATGGGAATCCTGGAGCTACTCTGGTTCTACAACAGAAAAACTGATACACCAACAAGAAGAATGAACAAAAGAGGTTGACATCAATATTGGTAATCATCAAAGATGGATTATAGGCTGTGTCCTTCACTATATATTGGTAATCAGACTGTTAAAATGTCTCAGTCTGCTCATCAAATCTCTCAGAACTGAGCAGACACTTCTCATGTGAATTTTATGCATTCAGCATAGAACATCTCCCTAAAAAGAATAAAGGGTCTTGTTCTTTATTGTGTGTTGACCTATAACAACAGTGGTCACATTATGTGACATTGTTTGCATTGGATAGCCACAGACTCATGAATAAAAGGCTAGACTGTCTTACTATTTACATCTGTGAGTCAATGAAAGCTTCATTCGATGTGACACCAGAACCCTCAAACACCTAAATTCATTGATTAACCTCCCCCATAGAAAATAGCATATTATTAATGATCTAGCAGAAGCAAGTGGACTAACACTGGTTAGACATATAGTCTAAAATTTCTTAGCAATTAAAAAATCCTATGCTATCTCAAGTCCCATGATGATTATGTTCTGCTATGCCTTGCAAATGCAGAGCCCAAGAAAACCACTTTGAACTCCAAGCACTGCACTAAAATGAGACTCCTCCAGGCTTCTCCTCCACCCAAAGAATCCGTGAGGCTCACAGTATGTCTTAAAGTCCTGAAGGTTCCGAGAAGTGCCCCATACAGCCAGAGAAGAGCAAATGAGTATGCAGTTGATGTCAGAATCTTCATGAAGAAAGAAACTGAGACTTTGGTGAGATGATGATTTGATCTACACATGAAAGCAACTGCCCTACAGAAAAAGAGACCTATGGCAAAATAACAGTATGATAGGACTACTGTGGAAAAATTTGTTTCCTTAATCTAAGTCCAGGATTGGCAGATGGACAAAAAAACCTGCCTTTCTCCTGTGAAGAACTGCATATTTTACTATTACTTCCATGACAACCTGTTGATATCTCTTGAAGAAAGCTTCTCTTGAGAAGTTCTAAAAACAGAGGAAAGAAGGGATTGGGAGAGGCAAAGATAAAAATCTGTCGGTTCATGAAAAGTGTGAAAGAAGTTAGGTCAAGTTTCCTATTGCCTATCTAGGTGATATTTCTATTCCTAGCTCACCTATTTAGGCTGTGCAGTACCACAGATCTCAAATGACACTGACAAAAGCATTTAAGAAATCTGCACTTTTAACCCCCTTACTGAAGGAAGCCACATGTTTATCTCCCTTCAAAATGTTGAACTCACTGACAAATACCAAATTTGACAAAACCCAGTGGTTTCAAAGACATTTTCAAAATGCTCCATAAAAATAACAACTACAGAGAACATAATTAAATCTCACATTCTCTTACCAGTCCCTTTCCATTCTCCAGTTTTGTATTTTTTGTATATTTTTAACTCCCAAGTTAGTGACACTTACCCTCGATTGAAAATATATGGTAGTAAATGGAATCTTAACACATCCCAGCCAGTGTCTCTCAACACGAGTATGGATTTCACTTCCTCTTTCACGATCATCCTATTAAAAATTTTCCCAAAATAACACTTTGTAAGACAGCTTCATTTCCTTTAATTCAATCAACAATTTCGTCAGGGCATTAATAACATTTCTGTATTGTTTTAATAATTTAGTATAAACATCAGTTGAATTACCAGTATAGCAATGATTATCCTGCATGACTTTCAAGCATGGCAGATATGGAACAAATGCAAGAACATCATGGTCCATGATACAATGCGATTGCACTTCAGGGTTCAAGTCCTGTATAGACTGTGATCGAGAACCCAAAAAATCTGACAAGGAGTCCACAGGAGTCTTCACAAACAAAGTAAACTAAGCTCTGGTCTTCTAGCAAAATATTTTACTAATATTTAAAAAAATCTTTTTGAAGTTAAAATTGTATGAAAATCTAACTAAACACTATGGGATGGGAGCATTGCCTTAATGTGTATTACCTTTCAGGGATTTCCAAATCTAGTATGATCAGCCTACAAGTTATTTACCAAAAAAAAAAACCCAAACAAAAAAAACCACAAAACCAACAAAACCAAACCAACAAACCAATAATAAAAAAATTCTCTAAAGGATAGAATGAAATCCGAGTTTCAAGTTTCTTCCTTCTGCTTCATCAAATACCATTTCTATTTTAATGACAGATTTCTGTTCTCAGTGAAGTGTGTGCATTATTTATTTTTGGGTTATGTTTTCAAGAATGTTGAGTGTTGCTATTTTTGTGCATGCTGAACTGACTGGGAAAGCTTTCACTGGTTTCAGCAGGGGAAGGAGTTATGCCAACACTGAAAGCTTAAATGTTTCTTGTTACTAGTACCTGCAATTTTTATCTTGTTCAAAAATAAATTAATATCTACAACAAAGGGATTTTTTTTTTTTTTACTGAAGAGCTTGTAAAACAGGATGAGTCAGAGCTGTGTGAGTTGCACAGACACTGGAAACAGGGATGGGTATCCTGGGAAGAGTACAGAGATGCTGCCTGATTGTGAAGGGATGAGGTCAGGAAGGCCAAGGCACGGTTTCAACTGAACTTGACAAGGGGCCCAAAAATAACAAGGGCTTCTAGAGGTACATCAATGAAAAAACAAAAGTGAAAGAAAGCATACCCCTCTGAAGAACAAGAACAAGGAGCTACTGACAACAGATGAAGAGAAGGCTGAGGTTCTCAATGACTTTTTTCCCCTCAGTCTTTACTGGCAATCTCTCTCCCAACACCTCCCAGGTCAAAAAACCACAAGGCAGGAATCAAGGTGGTGAAGTCACTCCCACTGTATGTGAAAATCAGGTTTGTGACCTCCTGAGGAACCTGAACATACGAAAGTCTGTGGGACCCGATGAGATGCATCCCAGAGTTCTGAGTGAACTGGCAGATGTAGTTGCCAAGCCACTCTCAATAATATCTGAGAAGCCATAGCAGTCAGGTGAAGTCCCTAGTGATTGGAAGAAGGGACATGTTACACCTATATCATGCCTCATCCCTTGAGGCATGAAAGGTGGGACCTGACAGAGCTCTGAGCAACTTGCTCTAGTTGAAGATGTCCCTGCTCTCAGCAGGGGGGTTGGACTAGATGACCTCTAGAGGTCCCTTCCAACGCAGACATTTCCATGTTTCCACATTTCTATAAAAAGTTAATTAAAAAAAAAAAAAAACAAAGAGAAAACAAAAGAGAAAAGAAAAAAAAGGAACTAGGATCATTCGTCTGGAATTTAGTTTAAAAATTCTGATTAAGTTTTAAGAAGAAAATAATTCAGATTACAATTTATATGTTGCCTCTCAATTTTAGTATCTCCAGATTCATTAATATCCATAAAGCGCACACACTAAACTCTACCATAAGATGATACAGCACAAGCTTAATCTGTATAGACAAAAGGTTAACTCTATAGCTCCCTCTAACAATCTTGCAGTATTGGCTAGATATAAAATCATAAGGAATGTCAGAGAAAAAAGAGGCACAGGAGGGTGAAAGCTATTACATTGAAGAGTCTTATCCTGTCAACTTCAAAAAGCTCATACTGCAATGTACACTGTCCTTCAATTATGAATTTACCTCTATGGCATCATGAAGTACTTCATCAAAAACATTAATGAAGACTTCATCCTTCACTGATTGCAAACTGTGGGTGCTGTAGTCACTATTGGGAGCTCTGAAAAGGTTAAATAAACAAAAAGAGGGATTTGAACAGAACAGGAAAGTCTGAACAAATCTGCATGCTCAAGTTAATTATCATTACTCAGAAATAATTTGGTTTCATTTGGCCATACTTAAATGGAAGCTCAAGTTCCTCATTCCAGTTGGGGTTTGGACCCTCTGCTGTTGTTGTCCGGCAGACCGTTCGCTGAAAAGAGACTTCTACAAAAGGACGGACTAAAACCTATGAACAGAGAGCAAAGGAAACAGACCTCTATGAAAATAGATCAGTACATACTAGATAACACATTTCAGGTATTTAGAAAATAGAACAAAAACTTTATGTAGATCAGGCTAGTCCAGCCTAGATAAAACTTTTAATACACCTGAAATATTGCACTTCCCAGGCTTCTAAGTATGAAGATTTTAAAAACACCTGCTGTGTTAGCATTTCCAGAAGATTATGTTTATTCAGAGTACCTGGCATATTTATATACACTGGCAAAGCCACATTTTCTCCTGAGAGTGAGAAAACTACTGGCTATCTAATCGAAGAATGTAACTGAAACAGAACACATGACCCAGACACATGTGGAAGAAGGGCACTTGAATGCTTATCTGTAATCCAAGCAGCCTACTGCTGCAATCCAAGCAGCCTACTGCTGCAATCCTGGTTGTCTCTGAAACTGGCTCCTGTAGCAGATAAGCAACATCTACTAGACACAACAAACCCTTAATGCAATTAAAATATGCTTTAATGAAGCATTTCGTTAACATCAAAATGCATATGGTAGAACCTTTTCAACATTTCAAAAAGCTCTTATTTTTAAGGGAAATTATAAGAAAAACAGGAAAAAAACCCTGAAGAGCTTCCACCTTCTTTCAGAAGGATGTTGAATTTAGTTCTCGATAGCAAGCGAATGTAGTTTCAGTATCAGCTATAAGAATGGCTGTGCTGGTTTAGACTAGACTGAACCAGGCCCAAAATTCAGGCTATGAAAATGGCCATCAGCAGACGCATATAAAAGAGTGAGAACAGAGCAGGTATATGTGGTATTTTCTCCTATTACTCTTCCAGTCTCCAACTGTTTTCAGATGAAGGCTTTTTCTAAGCCTGTAACGATTTTTCTGTTCAGTATCTCCCAACGGATCATTCTTTGAAATACTTGTCCAATACCCACTTCAATGCAAGCAAACCTCTTCAGTCCACAACACATGTAGGCAACTTCTCTGGGCACCTACTAACTGCTGCTTGAAGAATCACCACCTTCTGGTTGCTTTGAACCTGACTCCTATGAGCTTAATTCAACAATCCCTCACTCTTGTACTGAAAGAGACAGTAAACAGTCAATCCCCATCCATGGTCTCTGTATTACTCATGATTTTGTGCCTCTCTACTGTATTCCTCCTCCTCACTTGCACTTACTGCCATTCTGGCTGAAAAGCCCTACCATTTTTCACTGTATAATAGCCATTCCATATTTCTGACAACCTCTTCTGAAGCATTTGCAGTATTACTCACTTTCTGGAGATCAATGAGTGGGCACGTCAACCTCACTAGTAAGATATCTTTCTGATGGTGAACGTTACTGTCTGTGGAAAATAGGAATGCTCACAATTTCACGTAAGAAGATGTTAGTTTTGTAATTTACCTGGTTAAACGCCCAGTCTGGGTTATCAGTTGGGCTCTGAGCTGATGGAGAGGCTGCAAACATCTCATTAAAGGATCTCGAAGATTTGGAGGGTTGTTTAAGTTTGCTATGAGGGGAAACAGACAACAACATCAAGAAGAAAAGACAGGGAACACAATGCAAAATATGAATCCCTCTACATTCTGTAGTAAACAGAGAATTCTGGAAATACTTCTGGTATTTTTGTTACAACTTTAACCTTGGAAAGGTAGTTATTTGATTGAATAACACAAAAAGAATAGCAAAAAGGGGTAGCAAGTGTATAGCTTTTGTAAGCCTCACTGCAATGAGTGCTTTGTGCCTGGAGGCTCTTTTCTGAAATGCTCATCAACCCTAGACTTGGGGGGTTTTTGCCTCTCCCATACAATCTCCTCAAGCTACAGGTTTTTCAGTTTAGGGACAGGAATCCCCACAGAATTCATAATTCACAGTGTAGACTTCATGGTTTCCAGGTAAGGTCTCTATAACAAAATTAAACCCATATGAAGATTACACAATCAGCAACCCATGAGGGAAATAAAATAAATATTAATACATTTGTTTTTATAGTCTTTCCATTTAACTTTTTTTGTCATAACACCACAGTAGAGATCATAAAATAATATTCATGGAGAAAGCAGCTCAAAGTAAGATAACATATAGTGCAAATGACTGGGAGGGATTTTAGTTATTTTTGTAATACTGATAATGAATTGAAATTTTTATCTTCTTGTTCCTGTCAACACATTTCTAACATGAATTGTTTTTGTTGGGTGAACTTACTTTCAGAAATCCAAGAGAATCTTTATTATAGTAAAGAGAGAAAACAGCAGAAGATGCTAAATTCCATATTTACAGTAATTGGTCAGCTTGCAAACAGCTTAGAGTTAAATACAAGGTGTATTCAGCTGGGAGACAGAGTGAGCACTGCACTAATACATTGCTTCTGGAACAGAACCAGAGGGCTTAGAACTCAAGTATCTCTGCGTGATGCTGCATCACACAGTGCAGGCATTGCCTTAATGTGCCTGAAGGTAATGGTCACCTTTAAAATTCATCACAGACAAATTAGGTTCAGTCCATTAACTTAAACTGTTCATGAAGAAGACCAACATGCTACACTCACAAGGCAAATGTAGTATCTCACAATGAAGAGCTGTTTGTTGTTTTTTTTTTTAATTCTGATTTTTGGTATTTCATTAAGATATTATGAATTAAAATTGCCTTGAGCATACCTAGCAGGCTTGCTTAAGGTATAATGCATCTGATATTACCAGAGTTATAATGTCATCAAGGCTGTAATTATCTTCCAGATAGGTTTTTCCTCAAGCAGATGAATATACTTTTTGGTAAAACAATTCCTGAGTTCAGCAGTTATTGATAAATCATCATATTATTCTACAAACCGGCAGTTCTTTATCATTATTAACAAAAAAATAAATGTATATATCTTTTTACCATGAGGATCAAACCAACACACATTTGAATTTTAACATTAGTTGCATCAGCTGTCCTCAAAACATCTGGAGCCAGAAAATAAATCTGTACTGGAAACAAGCATTTAAACATACCTCATCACCGGTTTTCTCACTGGAATATCATAAGCTCTAATGATGTTCACTAACAGTTTTATGTCTCCATCTGATAAATTCTGTGCTGTGACCTTCCTCCTTTCTTGTCTTTTCGGCTTTAATGGTCTTTTTGGTTCTGCCAGTTTAAAAAGGCTCAGTCCCAAAATACTAATAATGATAAAACAGATACTTAGTCATTTTTGCATAGAATCCAGCATTCTAGCGTTACCATGACAGACAAGTAAATTATGCATTAACAGAAGAAGGAAATATATGCTCCTGTTAGTGCCATACAAAATTCCATGAAATATCAACATGTTTTAATTGTTTAGCATGACACAACTCCAGTTCTGTCTTATAGTTCAGGAATTATAGCTTAAATTTCCAAAACTAGGTAAGATACAAATAAGACACAGCTAACAAATAATTACACAGCTTCAAGACAAATCTAAACTACGGTGCTATAAACAACGTATCTAGCAGATGGCAACCACTGTATGGAATAGGCAAAAACCTCTAACTACACAGCTATGGACAACAAACAATAGAGAGGAAGCAGAAGAAATATGCCACAACATACCCTGGACCCTCGGAACTTATAACCCAATGCAAAGCAGAACCAAAGGGGAAAAAACAAACAAAACAAAAACACCAAACCAAAAACAAAAACCGGGAAAAGAATAAAAAGCCGATGTATGTTTTGTCAAATCATTGATATTAACTGCATACATTCCAAACTCTACTTTAAAAATTGATAACAAACAGCATTGTTTCTTTATACATTATGAAAACCAACCCAAACCAGTAATTACTGCTAAAATACACAAACCCATAAGTTAATGAAATATGTCACTAAGTAGATGCTTTAAACAGATCATGGTTTATTTTAAATTCACTAGCCATAGAAATTAACAAATAGAATTCAATATGAATATTTTTGCTATGACAACATATCAGTGAGGCATTTGATTTTAAACAACTCCAAAACCTGATTATAGTCTGTTTGGATTTTTTTCATTCTGTGATATGAAAACACAAACAAAAAAATAGGATGAACTCTTTCATCAGTGAGCAAGTCTCTGTATCTCCAGCAGATGGGACTGTTTAGATTTACACTGCTGATTGAAAAAGCTCTGTCTGTACTTTAAGGAGGTCACATTTACAGAGAACACAAATAATTTATACATAAAAGGAAAATAACTCCTTCACAACCTGTTATCCTACACAGATTTTAAGTGAGCAACACTCATTAAAAATCATCCATGCTGTGACAACTGATAAATCAACCAGTATGGGCTTTGGAACAAAAGTTCAGAGAAAGTGCTTAAGTAATAAAGCAAATAATAATCTTAAAAGGAAAAAAAAAGAAAAAAGTAATTTCCAAATGCAGCAACATTTCTGAAAGTAAACAGCATATGATGACATCCAGTGACAGCAAACATATATGTGAGAAACAGGAGTGTTAAGAACATCTGTTGCACATGACTTGCAGGGCACAAGCACTAAGTGAACATCACCTATAGAACCAGTAGTAGTGCTACGACCTCTGAGGCTTCTCTGATATTTGGTAATCATTCATTCTGGCACCAGCTAGGGCAATGCTCAGCTATTCGTGTCACAGCCTGATGCGTTATATCCTGCTAAATCTTATTTGCATGCTGCCATATTACTTCTGCCAAAACCAGATGTTGTCCTAAGAAGTTTCTCTGCACTTTGCCTATCCATGCACTGTCTGTACTGGCAGAGGTGTACACAATGACTGGAAGTTCATATATATTATATTAAACCCAAAATCACATTGGTTAGTTACATCTACACACTTTGCAAAAATAGAACAATCAGTTTTACATTAGTTATTTTGAATTAGAACAATTAAAGATAGCTCACCCCAGGCTGGGCATCTCCTCTTCATTGACAAGGTCAGAGAGAACAAAATGATGTTTTGCTATGAGGAAACGGTTTATTACTGATTCTCGAACCTGTGAGTGGGGAGGGAGAAGACACAAATGTACATTTCTAATCAAAACTCACTGCAAATACTTGCATTCTGCATTAAACTGCATTTGCATTCTGCATTTGCATTAAACACTCACAAATATCCAAATATACATTATTTTCTTACCACTTTTAAAAGAGTCACAGTCCAAGGAAAATTTTCTTTCCACCAGACATGTCTTCAGAACATAATTTAACCTCATTTTAAAAATGCAGTGATTCTCTAGAAACATACTGGCTAGACAGGTATAACAATATGTGAAAACATACAATCAGAAAATTAAATCTTATATGTCTACAGCTCATCATCACAAACAAGAAATGACACTGGCAGACATTTCTTTCCCCACCCAAATGAAGTTGCAGAAAAGGCTGTAGAGAAATCTGTGCTATCACAAGACCAGTTGCAGAAGAGCAATAACAAACAATTTTCTGGAATACATCTTCCTTTGTTATTTTTTTTAAGTTTTTATTTAAATTAGTCTTACTAATCGTATTACATCTTTGTGCTGAAGTGATAGCTATATAAAAATCACATTTCTTATATCAGAACTGAAATTCAGTTCACTCTGAAATCTAACTCGCAAGCACATTTGACCATTTCTAAAGTGTAAAATATCCAAATATTGTTTTAAAAAAAGGCTATTTATATTTAATGTAAATGAATGACAAGTAAGGTACCATACTATATATTCAGTGTGCTGCCTAAATTCTAAGTTTGAGTACACACTGAAATACCATGAAAAACATAAAGGGATGACACAGAGATGACAGCTTTGTTAATTTAGGGGGTTTTATTACCGTACTGAATCTTGGCTTTGGCACTGGCCTCAGAGATTTAAATGCTCTTCATAGTGTATAATTCTTTTACAAACTATTCCTTCTAACAAGACAATTAGTTTTGTACTGCATCAAATCAACCTATCATCATATTACATGGTTGGCTAGGATTTGATACACTTTTTGGTATTGCATTTTGGTATTGTATTGGCAGTAGTGGTAAGAAACTGGTAGCTGTATTTTGCACTTGCTATTTTTCCAAAAAAGTCAAATTGCAAACTTCACTTGGTTATGTGACCAAAGCTTTCATATATTTTTTCCCTAGGGATTAAAGAATGAATCCTAACAGAATGAACAGATTAGAAAAATAAATTAAAATCAAGATAAGGAGAAGATGCTACTCTAACACTCCAATGAAGGTAATAAGATGGAAGGTATGCCCTCTGCCTTCAGCTGCAGGGCAAGATACTGTGTATTGCATTAAATTATTTTTAACAGCAGTGAGGGCCACTTTCACGGAGATAATTTTCTTATAGTCACAGCTTACAAGAAGGAGAATAGAGAGGAGAAGCAAATCAGTGAATACCTTGGACACAGCAGCACAAATCTCTAGGACACCAGAGCAAAAAAAAAACCCAACAATTTATAGAACTGCTAGAAAATGACCAGCCATTCTGGATTTATGTATATTGCACCTGTTTCAATAACATTAAATGAGTCATTCACAAACTTCCTCTTGTTCAGTTTGACCATTTTCATGCTTAACCTGATGTCCTGGTTTGAGGACCTTTACACCTGGGATGTCTGTAGGTCACATTTAGAGCTGAATCATGTTTAGTATTCATGGAAATACAGCATCCAAGTACAGAAGCAACATATGGCCTAGAGAAATTCAGTGGATCCATATTTTTTGCAGCTTACCTTCTGCAGATAGTTGGCAACAACTGCTCTGTGTTCATCTAGGTAATTTTTGCTGTCGATCACATCCCTCTCTTGCAGTCTCTGCTCATAGTCCTAAAGATATTTAATAGCATTTGTGATATATTCATAAATATATCACAAATATTACATATTTGATATATATTCATAAATTTATTACATAAAATAAAAATGGAAAACATTTCATTAATACTAATGTGTGGATCACCATAAATGAAAACAGATGTCAGAGGTTTCTAAAGGTATTTTTTAGTGCTAATGCATACAGCAATAGCATTGCTAAACTTCCACGGATAGAGACAAGAATTCCATTTAGTTACAAGATTCATGTGGTTTAAATTACTATGAATAACTTGAAGATTTCCCTCTCTTCTTTTAAAGCTGAACTTTGACCTGCTGCTGTAAACTGAAATTCCATTTGAAGTGGAAATGGCTTTTCCTACTGCAGCTGTAATAAGGAGAATCCTTTATAAACAGAAGTGATGTGGTTTTCATGGAAGATGACCTGAAATCTGAACTGTGTTTGAATACACATGACTATTTTTCATAGTATCTAACACTGAAAGAAGCTCTACTTGTAGGATAGTTTGTTGAGAAACAATAGTTGAGATATTTTCAAGTCATATTCAAGAAGTAGAGATTTAAGAGTATAACAACTCTTTGTTTGTACACTGTGAGAAAGTGAAAGGTCTTTAAGCATCCAGAGCATGAAGATTTTGCTTTGCCTGAGGCATGACAGAAGAGCCTGCAGCCTAACTGAGATGAATACTGGTTACCACCACAGGAACTGATTTACAGGAAGCACTTGGTTCCTGGGGAGAAGTATGTTGACAGAATGTTTCTCAGGGTTGTGGTTACTATTCTGGTGACTACAACAAAAGGTGTATTGACAGATGCAACTTTTGTCCCCAAATTTAGAAAAAAAATCTCATAAATTAAGAAAAGGCTACAGCCAACAGATCAGATGTAGGTACAACTACTTAACTTGTCGTATAGGCATAGTGATAGAATATAGATTGAAAGTATCACCACTGTCAATGAGTAGAAGGCAGTTATTCTTGGTTGGGATAACCTCAGGAAGTATGGGTTTGAATGAACTGCTTGCTGGGTTAAAAACTGCATGGACAACTGAGCTCTAACAGAAAGGAGCACATCACTCCATGTCCAGTTGTTGTCCTCTAGCTAGAAAAATACTCCTGGGATTGATTACAGGGCCAGTATTACTCAGTATCTTCATTAGTGACTTGGATGAGAAGACACAATATGCTGTGAAGCAATTTAGCCAATGATACTTGATTAGGAAGAGTGGTTAATACAGTGAATGACTGAACCACAATTCAGACGTCTCTTGATAATTGAAGACTGTGACAACTGAAGTCTCAATTAAGGAAAGAACAAAATTCTGTATTGAGGGTGGAGTGTTCTGGAAGAGACTGCAAAAAAACCCAGCAGCATTATCAACCACACTAAAAAAAAATAATCTGAGAGTTACAGTTTAACAACAACCAACTATGTGTTCTTATGTCAAGGGGCAAACTGCAGGCTACATTAGGAGTATCATGGCCTACAGAAAAAGGGAAATTACTAGCTGCTCCAGCTTGGCACTTGTGAGGGCATACCTGAAATACCATGTCCAGTTTGGGGCTGGCAGTTCAAGAAGCATGTATAGAAACTGTATGCGGTCCGCTAAAGGACAACTAAGACAGTCACAGGCCTAGAGCACATGACCTACAAGAAGAGGTCAGAACCTTAGAATAATGTAGGTTGGAAGATACTTCTGGTGGTCATCTGATCCAAACACTCACTCAAAGCAGGGACAACTCCCAGCTAAATTAGCCTTTGCCAGCTGAATTTTCAGTATCTTGGAGACAGCAATTCTATGAAATTGTTGAACAATGTGTTCTAGAATGTTAATACGTTTATTGTGAAAAATGTCTTCATTACATCTAACTGGAATTTCTATTGGAGTAACTTGTAACTATCATTATCTCACCTCTAAGATGAGTCTTGCTCTCACTAAGTACCTGAAGGAAGCAGTAAGATACCCCCTTAGCCTTGCCTGCTTAGGCCAAAACAAACTTAGTCCTTTCAGCACCTCCTTGTATATCACCTGCTCCAGCCCTGTAGATATTCTGATAGCTCTGTGCTGGACTTGCTCCAGTATTTCAGTGTCTTTCTTGCACTGGACAAGGTGTTCAAATTAGTTAGTCCAGTGAGGAAGAGATTAATGAGCAATCCAGTATCTGCACACAACTATTTGAGGGGCAGTTATAAGGAAGAGAGTGCCAAACTCATCTCTGTAGTTCCAGACAATATAACACAGGAAAACAGATGTTAAATATGACTTGGAAGGTTGGATATGAATTTATTTTTTCTTTTTGGTAAATAATCACTAGAAGGATAGCACAGCACTAGAAGAGGTTATGCAGAAAAGCTGTGGAATCTCCCATTTAGAGGTTTTCAAGACTTGGCGAGACAAATACACATCTGACCTCATCTATTGCTGGCAACAGTCCTACCACTTCATTGGAAGGCAGGACTAGATGACCTCTAAACAATGTTTTTCCAACCAATATTTCCACAATTCTAAGAATTTTCAGAGTTCTTTGCCAAATAGCTAGTAAACCAACTAGGAACAATATCACTTTAAACTTAGTTAGGAAGTTCATGTCATACAAAATGAACTTGGTATGAGTGCTCATGAGTTTATCCAGTTTACCCTTAACGGAAAAAAATAAAACAATTCTTAAACTATGGTTTTCAGTTTTGAATGGTGAAATGAACAAAGTTAGTCTGGAAAATCAAGTGGATCAGAAATGTGCATCAAAAATGTGGCACATCTTTAAATAAAAGATCCAAAACTAATCTAAAATTTTTAAAAGAGAGAAAAATTTATTGCATTATTGAATGAACAAATAACTTTTTAAAATATATAATCCCAAAGAAATGGAAGAAATACATTTTTTCAAATAAATTTATCTAAGAAGTAGGGATAAAGTAACAGTTGCTAGAATCTGAGATGATTCTGATCCTGCTTAAGGCAGTGAACACACTAAAATGCTCCTTAGCTACACGAATTGCTAAAGAACAAAAGAATGCACATCTTAAAACTAAAAATGGTGTTCAGATTAAAAATAGTTGAAGTATGATCCAAATTAAGAAAAAGCACATATAGCATTTCACTGAGGTATTTAACAGACAGGCAAGGACATGGTAAGCTAATTGGAACAACACACTAAATCAGAAATAACTGCAATATAGGCTGTAGTAAAACATAAAAATGTTTTAATTCTTGTTAGAGTCATTCCTTCCAGCGTTCTCCACAGAAAGGGCTCAAAAGTTACCAAGTCCAAGCCTGAATTATCTTTCATTACCTTTCTATATTTGATACCACTTAAAAAAAGTCTCTTACCTTAAAAGAAACACAAAAAAATAACAAAAAACAAACAAACAAAAAAAACCCAAACCAAACAAAAAAACCCACAAAACAAAAAAAACAAACAAAACAAC
>JANHFX010018901.1:0-30749 GCA_027560015.1 Chloroceryle amazona | reverse complement strand
TCTCTCCCTTATTCCTTTTCTCTTCCCTTTTGGGGAGGGAGGGGGGTTAACAGAGAGCATCTGTTGGGTCTTAGGGGCTGCCCCGACCCTAAACCACGACAACTAGCAAAGACTGAAGAAATAAAATTCTCATTTTTTACACAGCAGCACATTCTTTAAGGCACCAACTGACTTAATTGCAAGTCAAATAACATCGACATTAAAACTAGAAAGAATTATTTCAGATAACATTCTACCTGGAAGATTTTCTCACTGATTTCTCGTTCATGTAAAGGGACTTGCTTATAGTTTCGGAACTCTGCCACCTCCTCATTTCTGAGCTGCAAGAGTCGGAATCTCTTTGATCTATTAAATTCCTCATCAGAAACAAAGTTAAATTCTTGCTGCAACTGCTCCAATCTGAAGAAATCAGGAACATGTGCCTCTCCGCTTGTAGCAATCTGAATTAGTCAAAAAAAATATTATTAACCTTTTCATACCAAGTAAAAAAAGTCTATAAAATAACTTTTATATTACATGGCTATTGCAATGATGTTCATTTTAATCAAGAAGAAATGAGATGGATCAAACTGAGACTGCAAGACTAAGTGTTTTAAGTAGGTTTTTGTCAAGCAAAGTATATGAGATGATACATTTAAAAATACAGTAAAATTCTTAAAACATTAAAGAGTAGGAAAACTTTAACATAGCAGAGTAACCTAGGAAGCTGTACTGTAAAGACAATTCATTCATACAACTTCACCTATGTAAATAGCTACTTGATACGAGCTTTAGAGAAGTCCCAATTTCTACAACACACCAGATCTCTTTGTGCAATTGCAATTTGGGCAACTTCTTATTTAATACTGTATAAGTACACTGGGAACACCCCTGCACTTTAAGGAAACACAAACTTAAAATTCAGGGTTTTTTTTTTTTAATTTATAAATTAATCAGTTTGCATATTCCCTTATACCTATTTTTCCCTTATACCTAGAATAGTACTGGATTAATTAATCATACTCATTAATAAATCATTAACCCACTACTAAAGGGATATATAAATCACATATTGAGTAGAAATTTTCCTTCTTATCACTCACACAAGTTATGCCCATCACAAATTTTAATGCTACTACCTCCCTGGCATGCATGCAGATTGCCTGAGAAGGTACTGGTGACTGTGACTGGGTGTTTCACGTACCCATTAGCTCTACAGCTCTGAAAAAGCTACCTACCATGATCAGCTGCATCAGAGCTGCATTGTTTGGGTCATTTGGATCAAGTTTTGCTTCTGCTGCCCACTTAGCTAGTTTCTTCATGTCAGTTAAGCCCGATGTGCCAATGGATGCAATAGCATCAATATTTTTTAAAGCACTAAAAAGACAGAATTGACAGAACTTATAGGTAAAGCACACAGGACTTAGCAATACAAAAGTACTATTTAAAATGATCTTAGAAAACCAGAAAAAAACACTCCTCAAAGCCTGATTAGTAAATTCCACTACATAATTCTTAGTTGTAGCTGCCCATCTTAGGGAATGATGTATTGCAGAGGAAGGGGAAAATATAAAAGAACTGGTGGAAGAGGACTTTTAGGTAATAAGGTGCTTGTTGATCCATTTATGATCCACCTACATTATTCCATGCTGCTGATTTCTAGGAAGTAAGATAAATAGCCTCAGCATGAAAGTTAACAAAAGAGTTTTGACAATCCATACTGAAAAGAGCTTCTCAGATGTACAGTCCTTGCTTGCACTATGTCTTAAATCCTGTCTTTGATGTGTCCCCTCGGTGGCTCTTTCAGACCTGCATTGTAGCCTTGTTCTCTGCCCCCTCCCCTGCTGTTTCTGGATAGACCCTGGGGCTCAATTCACTCCCTTGCCATGGCTGGGATGGCTGCCAGCACCCTCCTCTGCCTGACACAGTCAGCTCCTGTAAGACTCCATGCTGGCTGGTGAAGACACTGCCTGTGCTGGGCTACGCTTGCAGCCTTCCTCCTTGTGCTGCAGCCCTGCTTTTGGTCCTCTCTGACACTATGGGGTTTTTCCATTTACTATGGTGATTAGTCTCTGCAGTTTAAAGTCAGCCTTGGGGAATGCACCCTTGTGTTTTAATCTCATGCTATTCTAGTCTCACTGAAGTCATCAGGTTACTCGTATGCTGATCAGCAAATTACCCTTAACAGCTGCAGCTTGGGTCAAAAGGAGTAACAGTGACAAAAAATTGACAGAATCTAATCAACTGGAAGAGGTACTTGCTCAGTGTTCATAAGCATGGGAAAACTCTTAAGGCTTTACAGTGAAGCTACACGAGGACATTACAAAAGCAGACTATGCATCATGTCCTTGACTTCACTAGAATTACAAAAAAGCAACAAAATAGACAAACTACAATGTCCATCTTCCAGCCACAGGACAAATTAGATCGTTTTGAATAGAATAATATATTCATTTCTGCAGGTCAACAGGCTTATGATGGAGAAAAGACACAAAAACATATCATCTTGAAATGATCCAACAGATAAGAATTTTTCACTGATTAAATCACTAGCAGTGTGAAGCCCCCATACTAACTTCTACTGCCTTCAGAGACTCATTTTCACAATTAATTACAGAAAAGGCATTTAAAGCATGTGTCTCAATAGCTTCCCCAAATTCACTTGGATAAGAAAGAGCTTAGCAAAATCTCAATGCAAAATTAGCAAAATTATTACAGAAGATTCCTTGCTAATATATATTTCTTCTATCAGAAAATCATAAAAATGAATTAATCAGCTTGAGTTTAACTCTGATATTGTGTATAAACAATATACTAAAAGATAAAATTCCTAACTGAAATATATTTACCAAAAAAAGTGAACCCTAAGTTATCTACAGAGGGTTACAGTGCAAAGTAAAATATCTAAACTTTAGAAAAATTATGAAAGTTCTGGATTATGAAAGTCTATTTTTTAAAACCACTATTATATCCCATTTCTCATGAATCACTGAAAATTCATATTGTATTACCTTGGAACGCCTGAATTTTGCTGAGACATTGGAGGAATTAAGGGGATTCCTTTTTCTCCAACTGCCCAAGAGACACTACTGGATACTTTCCCAGAGGTCATTAAAGTCATTTTATTGCTACCATCAGCTTCAAATGAAAAGGACACACCTATCAAGGGGGAAGAAAACCCAAAGTAGTATATTTATGCATTCAAACGCAATCTCTAAACATTTTAAAATGTTTTCTGTAAATAAGTAGTCAAATAAACTGTCCCTTTATATAAATGGGGTAATGAGGGGGGTCTCCCATAACATCCTCATAGGAAGTGTAGGTTAGACCAGTGGACAGTGAGGTGGATTGAGAACTGGCTGAACAATAGAGCTCAGAGGGTTGTGATCAGCAGCACAGTGTCCAGTTGGAGGCCTGTAACTAGCAGAGTTCCCCAGGGGTCAGTACTGGGTCCAGTCTTGTTCAACATCACCAGTGACCTGGATGAAGGGACAGAGCATCTCCTCAGCATATTTGCTGATGATACAAAGCTGGGAGGAGTGGCTGACGCACCAGAAGGCTGTGCTACTATTCAGCAAGACACGGACAGGCTGGAGAACTAGGCAGAGGGGAACCCAATGAAGTTCAACAAGGAAAGAGTAGAGTTCTGCACCTGGGGAGGAGTAACACCATGTTCCAGTACAAGTTATGGGCTGACCTGCTGGTAAGCAGCTTCATGGAGAAAGACCTGGGAGTCCTGGTGGACAGGAAGTTATCCATGAGCCAGCAGTGCATTCTTGTCACCAAGAAGGCCAGTGGTATCCTAGGGTGCCTTAAGAAGAGTGTGACTTCCCTCTTTAGTCTGCCCTAGTGAGGCCACATCTGGAGTACTGTCCAGTTCTGGTCTCCCCAGTTCAAGAAAGACAAGGAAATACTGGAAAGTTCAGCAGAGGACTATACAGATGATTAGGGGACCAGAGCACCTCTCTTACAAGAAAAGACTGAGAGATTTGGGTCTGTTTACCTTGGAGAAGACACAAGGGATCTGATCAATGCTTATAAATATCTAAAGGGTGGGTGTTGAGAAGATGGGGCTTGTCTATTTTAAGTGGTGCCCAATGACAGGGCAATGGGCTGAAACTAGAGCACAGCAAGTTCCACCTGAACATACAGAAAAATTTCTTTCCTGTGAGTGACAAAGCACTGGAACAGGCTGCCCAGGGAAGCCATGGAGTCTCCTTCCCTGGAGACTTTCAAAAGCTGCCTGGACACAAAATTGTGCAACCTGCTCTAGGTGGGGTGTTGGACCAGATGATATCTAGAGGTCTCTTCCTACCCCTACCATTCTGCGGTTCTGTAATGTGAAAGAACTTGATTCTGCTGCATGCTGTACGGAACTATGCTTTACAAAAAGGGTGGAGGATTCCATTCCACCTACAGAAAGGCTTTCCATTTGGTTTTGAAGGAAAGGTTATGCCTTGAAAGCTATGCCAAAGGCTTTTTTTTTTCCTTCACAGATGCATAGTATTTAACATTTCTGGTAGCTTTCAGATTTAGCATACTGTTATTAATGAAACAAACTCAGAGTTGAAAGAATCATGCACAATTGAAAAGTCAGTCCTAAAGCTGTGGGATACACAGTTGTATATACAATCATTATTGTCAATGACATTTACACACACTGTTGTTGTAATGACTTTTTATCACATCTCTTTCTTCCACAGCTTTTTATCTGTTCTTCTGCTATAGCTTGATCTGTCATATATGGCGAATTTATACAAGTCACGCCACCTCAAAATGTGGTTCAAACATTATGTAACTTGAAAGTTCTGTATGCTACTATGCATTCTTCTTGTTTTCCCTTTTCCTATCTCTCCCTTGCTTTATCTTTCTAAAATTTCAGGGGTAAAATTTGTTGCAGGATGTCAACAAAGCAAACAGGAAGACAAAAATATGCTCTGCATATAATCTTATACAGCCCATTTTTCAGTGGTTTAAAACATTAAAATCACTGGAGCTATACTGATCAACACCATCTGCTTCCTCTGAAGTGTCAGAGGCCTGATTACTTCAATACTAAAAGAAAAACCCCAACACTGTCTATAGATAGTATATACACATTTTCATTACATACAGCTTACAATTAGTAAGAAACAAATTCCACAGCAAACTTTAATACTAAGTCTCGTGAGTATTTTATGAGATTCAGTTACATAAACTATAAATGCTCTTAACAGAATTTACTCTGAAACTTAACACCAGCCTACTAGCTACATGGTTTCAGCAAAATGAGAAACACTGAACTGGGAAAGACAGAGAGTCCTTACCACTCCCAACTCCTTCATGGTCCAACATCACACGGTGATTGCTGCTGAACTCGATTTCTTCAATAGGAGCACTGCCTGTCAGAACTGTAGTCTCAGGAACAGGTATGAACACTTCAGCCAACAAGGTGGTACTGCTCATACCCATTGTTTCATATATCTAAAAAAATCCCATCGTAACAGACATAGTGAAAAAAGTACACATGTATTTGTAAAAAGTTGTAAAATTATTGTAGGGTATTAGACAAAAGGTGACTTAAGCATGACAAATATAGTGCCTTAAGTTATTTACTTTCTAAAATATCCAATTAACAGGCACTTCAGCTGTTAGCAGCTAACTTGGTCTGAATTTTCTTAAAAGTATATCCTCCCCACCTCTCTAATGTACCTGAGAATAGTACAGCCAACTCTAGGCTTTAAAGAGCACCACTGTACACTATACAACTGCTTGTGACAGTCACTGGTATGAGGTGAAGCTGCCAGCAGGATTCTGCTTCATTAATCCTCCCTTACCATGAAAGGCAGGGTAAGGCACAGAGTCCCTCTTCTGGCAGTTACTGCAGGCTGCTTCCCTCTTTCCTGGCCAGCTGCAGGCTCTGGGATGCAAGTGATTTCTCCGTTCATATGTTTTTAATCCAGAAAGATGGTATGTTTGCCCTCCCCTTTCAATATGTGCATTACATAAACAGAGCAGGCACAGGGTATACACCCTCCCCTGAACTACCAGTGATGTTACCTAATGGGAAAAGTCATCTAACAGAAGTAGTAAGATCCTGACAGTGTTCCTGCTAAAAATATACTGTATTTGCTCTGAAAATTGTTATGTGACTCATTCTTGAATTCATACTTTAAATGGGGGTGGTTTGAGTTAACTGTACTTTGATCAAGTGCAGTTATGGACATAACTAGCAGTGAATTTTTTTCTTCTCCTCTTCCAGTAAACATTATGACAATTTTGATTTGCAGACAATAATGCTTGAAGATGACCATTTTTGGCAAGCTTAGCTGCAACATAAATCAGTTTTTCTAAAAATAAGAGGCTGCTCCACTAACATTTAATCACATCTCAGTTATTTAGCTTCCCTCATGCAGATCATAGTCATGTAATAGATATAACACACACATATACATAAAATTAAATATATATATATAATCCCAAATATCAAAAAATATTAGCAGCAAAGCTAAACATTTGTGACTGGGGAAGCAAGGAAGGGTTATAAGACTGATCATTTATAAAGGGTCTTTCACAGGTTTTTCAGTCTTTACACTAGCATAGAGCAGAATACAAGCACTACAGGAACAATTACATTTCATACTATCTTTTAAAAAATTAAGAATGTAAATCATTATCTACCTGTAGTTTTAAACTCTCTGGCCAATTGAATATTTGTAAATTGAAAATCTGTCCAAAGTGAACTCTGAAATCTGAACTTATTGGTCGGGTAACAGTCCTTGATACTTCTTTGGTGTTGAAAAGGACTTTTATAAATGCTGAGCGTTTCTTCACATCTTCTCGTCGCAAAACTTCTGCTCTGCAAGTCAAACAAGCTGTCATATAATTTTTAATAACATTTTTACTCTTTGGTTATTTTTCATAAGCAACTGATTACTCAAGAGGAAATAGAGGTCACCTAAATAAAAGTGGTATTCTTCTAAAAAATGTCACTACAAAGGAATAACTTGATAACTGTTAGTTAATATTATTATTATACAATATCTTATCATGTATATGAATATCATGAATATGAATATGTATATACAATATCTTATCATGTATATGAAATGATTTAAAAATCAACAGGTCAAGTTCTAGGATCCTTAAAGACACAAAGAAAGAGTTCTTTAGGGATACAAAGTAACTTTCTCCTCCCTTCCTCCAAAGCACAACAAAGGATATCAAATTAAGTTAAGACTCGAAGCTTTCAGTCATTGAGAGTAGAACAGCCAAGCAATATTCCTTGATGAGACTATTTGCTGAATCAGTAAGAAACAAAGCAGTTTTTAAATTACTTAAAATCTGCTAGATGGATGTTAAATTGTGCGTGTAAATGTGGAAAGTAACACAAACAAGTACATTTATTTATTTTATCCACTGTGAAATCTCTGTTTTGCTATATAATATCTTTATTTTTCCTTTATTGACTATGGCACAGACCTGGTGTAAAGGACTAGCTCCTGGGAGTGGTACTGCCAGAAGTGACCTAGACTCTACACTGAAAACAACTTCTTTATATATACGCCACTGTTCTATGCAGAATATCAAAAGGTTCAAAGGGAACATGTAGACAGCATTCTCTAAGCCCACTCTACAATACAAGATTACATGTGACTTGAAAACAAATTAAGTTTCTATCACTTCAGAAACAGAAGTTTTACCACTTAGGCTGAACAGAATGGTGAGCACATGCTTCTGAAGTTTTATGAACAATCAATTAATAAATAACCGCAGAAAATAATAAACAAAGTACTTTGCAGGCCAACGTTTATCTTACCGAGGACAAAGCTCATTTGGAGTTACACTTCCTGACAGGACCAGTTCAGGAATTAGAGCAGGCTCTCCAGGTTTCCTCCTGCAGTTGCCAGCTTTTTCTCTAACCTGCTGCTCTATTTCCAGACTACTGGCCATTTTAGGTGGGATGGGTTTTACACGTTCCTCACCAAGATCATAATCTTCTAATGATTCTTCTTCTTCATGAATATCTTTTTTCTTCTTTTTCTTCTTGGACTTCTGCATATAAAAATAATAATGTTCTTCCTGAACTTCTTTCAATCAGTAGAGTTTTGGTTTGTTTGGTTGTTTTTTGGTGGTGTTTTGTTTTTTTTTTTTTTCTCTCTGTCTCTCTCTCTCTAGTTCTCTTGATTCACAAGTGATAAACATGTATGAGAAATAACTGTAATTTTAAAATCACCACACAGGAAAGTAAAATTTCTCTCATTCTACAGTACTACTTCAGATTCAGAATTCAGCAATGCATTCCATTCATATGCTTCAAAAACATACTGTGCTTCAAACAAAACATTTATTTAACCTTCCCAACCAACTTACAAAATAAACATGTTTCTTCAACGTTCAGCTGACCTCTCATTTAGCTTGAGTTACCATGTGCATTCTGTTAGGATTGAAGAAACTGGTAGACACAGTTCTTCAAGATGTATTGCCTGCATACACATTGACAAAGTGAATGCACAAGTACCACAAACTTTGGCACACAAGCTTTTTAGCTTAACAGTATCTTTAGCACGAGCAGAATGAAACTCTTCCTTCTTTTATGCCAAACTGAAGAATAAACAGAACACCACATGCCTTTCAGCATCTCCTAAACTGCAGAGCTCACATTTGTGCATGCTCAGCTTTAAGCAAGTGCAGACTCGTCTACTTCCGCAGACTTGCGGATTACTTGGATGTACAGCTTGCTTGAGAGCACTGGCCACCTCATGACTGAGGACGCCATAAGCAGAAGAGGATGAGGCAAGGAAAGCAGCTTCTCCTCACTAAGGACACATTTAGCCAAACAAATTTATTGACATACTTTTATTAATAAACATTCTTTTTTTCTTAGCAAAATTTTATGCTACCCTTTGTAGCATAAAATTGTGACTAACACGGTAAAAACACACTGAGAGCAGCTTTGGCTGGAACCACCCATCGTGGTATTTGTGAAGGCATAACTGCCTAAATGTAGATGAACAGTTCCTGTTAGGATCAATACTCAGGGCTGTCTGCCTTCATTTTATGCCCCTTATTCTACAAGTGAATTGACATGATACTAATGAGCTGTGCCCACTTGTGTTCTGATAACAGGAATTTCCAATATCTGCAGATCAGCTTTCCCTCATTTTAAGTGCCTTCCATAGATGTTGCATGTATGTGAAAAAAAAAAAAATAATTTTTAGTTTTGGGATATTCCTGAAGAAAATTTTACATGAGATGACAATCAACTGCTTGTTGATTAGAAACACCCCATAATTATTTTGCTTCACCACTCATACACACACACAAAATTCATCTGAGTTTTTCCTTTGCAACAGGGATGTGAATTTAATGGAAATACTGCAAAACAATTACATTTAAAGAAATAACTGCTGAAGTGCTGAAAATTAATAGCAGGAAGACAATGCTCCTCAAAAACATAGCACATTTAAATTTTTAATTAACAATTCATTTACTAACAAATTCTAAGTAGAGAGAATGTATTCAAATATGTTACAAAATGCATGCAGAACTATCCCGAAATTATTTTTTTTCCTGTATCACAAGGACAAATTTTCAACAGATTTAGGAATAATTTCATTTTTTTGTGAAAATGAATGACTTAAACAAACCTGTGTCTTCTTCCAGGTTTTCCACTCTTGTAGCTCAGTTTTATACTCCTCCATTTTTTTTTCATATTCTTCCATACATTCTTCTAGTAATTCATTTACCTCAGCCTGAATTTCTGCTTCATAGGCTTTTTCATCCAGTCTCTGATCAACCTCTTCCCTTCAAAACAAGGTATCCACATGTTGCATAAATTAACCTAAGGGCTACAATTAAGTCTATAATATAGTACATAATTCTACTTTGATATAATTTCATTTTAAAATATTAGCATAGAGAGTCTAAGGGTTGACAGCAGATAGTTACTATCCACGATTAATATAATTATTTCTTCTTTGCTCATTAGACTTTAGAAATTCCTTTCTGTTACAGTAATTCTTATCTTTATCTCCCTTCCCAAACTGAAAAAGAAGAGTGGCAGGTTTAACTACTGCCAGACTCTACTCAAATTCTTACTTTTGCAACCTTCATAGCAGCATTGTAAGTTCCCAAACAGACTGGTCTTACTCAAACTCCACTGCTGGCAAACAAAGTACAAAAAGCTTTATCAAAACATACTTCCTCAAATAAAGTTTCACGGGTGTGTTAGTAAACTTCTGAAAGTCACGAAGGGATTTCATCTCTTTCCAAACTTTTCTAATGGCCTTAAGCAACATTCTGTCTTTTTCTTCTTCAGCATCACGAAGTCTTCTGGTCTGCCTAGAAACATACACACATATGCACAAAATCAATCAGAATTATATAACTTGGTAGAACAACAGAGTGAAAACTTGCGAAACCAAAAGCCAAGTGATGTGGGTTTCAGCTTGATTGATGGCTGCAGTGTTTTAAATCCAACGAGCGTAAGAACCAGACTTGAAGATGGCAGGATTTGATTTCCTTCTGTACTCCAGTCTCTTGTATTTTGGACAATCTGACTTCAATTACAATTCATTCTCTAGAGATCTCAAAAGTTTTCTGAAATGTTTTTTACAGCTGTACAGCATTACAAACATTTTAAAGTCAATTCATGTAAACAACAGCACAGGAAACCTACACTGCTGCTATGAAGTAATGCTTATTACAATCACACATTACAAAATACATTTTAAACTTAACACGCCTCTAGCTCCTGTAAAAGGGACTTGCAGAGGTGAAGTCATGTAGTAATGTATGAAGTAATGTAAGTCCTTTGACAGCCCTTCAAGGGCTTTCTGTTAACACAAACAAAATTAACAGGGCTTTTTTTTTTTTTTCCCCTCCGAATTGGTATTTCACATTTACACCCTCTAATCTGCTTGTAAAAGAGCTACTCATCAGCACTTCTAATAATGAACACACTCTTCTGATATAAATGCCTATGCAGCACAAGCACAGACTGTTTCCAGTACGATCTTGGTAGCTAAACATGTCTAGTAAAAATAATGTGATTAAAAAAAAATAAATAGAAGACATAAACCAACACATTACTGCTTGTAATATTCAAGAGAATGTGGGAGACAGGAAGGCTGAATTAGACCATAGAGAAGAAATACATCACACATTATTTTAAAATAAGCAAATTTAGTAAAAATAATAAAGAAGAAATACAGACTTTCCAGAAAGCAACACAATTCACTTCTCTACTTCATTATCTAGTGGTTTGAATATTATTTATCCACGCAGCTTAACTACCTTTTCCTCTTTGTCTACCAGATGAGGCAAGAAGACAAAGATATGGTGAACATATAGGTCAGTAATTACACTTATCTAATGTGTTCCACTTGGAAGCAGGAATTTCACCTCTGCTAAAATACATCAGTGGGAAGAGCCTGAAACCTGCAATCTGCAGCATGTGTTGGCTTCCCCCTCAGCAAACGAGGATGGTAGGACTGAAATTGCTAATTTGAAAGTTTTCTGTATTCCAAGGATGCTTCTTCCTCAAACTGATGGAAAACTACAGCTCAGAGTATCAGTTATGCTATTGGAGGGTGGAGGAAACAACTAGATTATTTTCCATGCTACACTCTCTCCACATCTGTAATTTCTCATGAGTGTACTACTTTGACCATCAGGGAAATGAAATGTTAAGACGAGAGACAAGGCAGGTCAGATGTTTTTATCAACATATGTGGTCAGAGTTAGCATTAAACACCATGACAGCAAAAATTCCTGAGCCCATCTGAGCCTCATATGTGTAACAACTTCCAACAACAGAACTGTAGCCAGAAAGAATTACAGATATAGAAGCCCTAGAATAATCTGAGCCAAGTTCATCTCACGTTACTTACGCAACACTGATCTCACTGATTTCAGCTGAGTTTGTCCCAATTCATAATCATGTGACACTAAACTAAAGCATTCAAGACCTAGAAAAACACTTAAGATATCCAGAAGGAATATTTTATCTAATTAGAATGAACCATCAAGCAAGCCTCACAGTTGGTGCAGAAATCCAATAATCTCGTTCCCACAGTGAAGGAACCTCCTCATTACTATTCTCATGCTTTCCCTGGTGAGAGGCTCTGTCTCTGAGGTACTGTATGGTAACTGTGTACCTACTGCTCCTAGTCCTCTAGCAGATGTGTTAAGAAAATATTAATAAAAGCTATTCCTTTTTCAATGGAAGGAAGACGTTGTCCTTCAGTATAAAATAATACATTATAGACTTCTGTATGTCCTACACAGATACCAATGTATTACAAGACAGTGAACTGGAAGGATGAAAATCTGATGAAGCAATTCTAAAACTAAGAGTAGGGAGTGGATGTGTAAGTATAAGCACACACAGATTTCAAGGATGAAAGCAGTACTGTTATGAAAAAAAAAAATCATATTTAGAAAAAAAAAATATTTGACAGGCTGAGAGAGTTGGGGTTGTTCAGCCTGGAGAAGAGGAGGCTCTGGGGGGACCTTAGAGCGACCTTCCAGAAAGCAGGGGAGGGTTTATTCACAAGGGTTTGTAGTGACAGGACAAGGGGTGATGGCTTTAAGCTAGAAAAGGGTAGATTTTGGTTGGACATTAGGAAAAAGTTCTTTAATATGAGGGTGACAGATCACTGGAAGAGGTTGCCCAGAGTGGTGATGGAGGCCCCATTCCTGGAGGGGCAGGCTTGATGAGGCTCTGAGCAGCCTGACCTAGTTGGAGATGTCCCTGCTATTGCTGGGGGGCTGGACTAGATAATCTTTAGAGGTCCTTTTCAACCCAATACATTCTATGATTTTTTAAATATTGCATTATCATGTGACACATTATTACATCACTCTAAACTTCTATTTACATTATTGCCTACTTTAAGATTGTGACTATTTTTTTTAGTTGCGTACTAGTTAAAAAGCTCTTCAGCATGGATCTCCAAATTAACTTATTTTTTTTCATGCTGCTTACACTTACAGCTCACCACTGACCATCTGCCAAAAATAATACTGACTTTCACTACCAAGCCCAAAACTGTATTTTTACTAGCCAGTTACTGTCCAAGAACAATAACTGTAATCTTGCAAAATAAAAATATTAACCCATTGGCAAAAACATGGCCAAAATACCTAAGAATGGGAAGTGAATCAAGAACACTTGTGTAATGAGGAAGAAGATGGAAAAAAATAGTTTTGTCTGCGCAAAAAAATTACATGCTTGCATTGTTGTGTGCACTTTATGCATCCAGCTGATGTCTATTGAAACCATATTTTAATTAAATTTTAACTGTGCAAACCACATCATTAAATATTTACTATGTAGTTCATAAAAGGTAATCAAATTAGACTATTTTTGAATCAAGATTTCAGCCTAAGCTCTATTTTCTTCATATTTTTTTTTTACTCGACTTACCAGTAAGAACTCTTAAGCCCTCAAAATTTTTCTACAGTTCTTTACAGCAGAATTTAAAAGCCTGAGATGGATCATATTCTGTACCCCCATGGAAAGGAAAAGAGGAATGCTGTTTAAGAAACAATGATTTAATGAATCCATACATACCTGATCTCAATTTTGTATTCAGGTATGCTCTGTTGTACCACAGGTCTAGGAACGCCAGCACCATCACCATCTATACCACACTGCACAGCATTCCTCAAAGCATGCAGCTTAAATGAACAAACAAGCAATTAAGAGAGGGTTTGACATTTATGAGGCATACAGTGTAATGCATTGTGACATGAAAGTTAATTACTATATAACAGAAAACTGAATTGCCTTTATCCTATATTTATAGGGTTTTTTCCTATTAATGTGAGATGCTGATTCTTCAAGATGAAACTCTAATCAACATCCCTGGACATATGAGGAAGATTTATTGACCTTGATCACTGTGACATATCTAAACAGGGGGAAAAAGACTGATAAACCTTATCCTGAAAGCTCAAGAATCAAACAGTAGGGGAAAAAAGTGAGGCTGCTAAAAACACAGCATCTATTAAAGAGTTTTTTGGGACTAGGAAGAGCCACTAAAGGTAACCTAGAAAATCAAGAAACAACAAAAATGAATGGAGAGTGGATTTGATGAGTGCATTACAAAGGTTGAGCATCTTGCAACGAAGCATTTACACATACCATATCGCATGTAACATCTGGAAGAAGAGAAGCTCTAAGGACAAGACAGAACTGGGAACAATGGCCCAGTTCAAATACATTTTTCAAGCCGTATTGTCAAGACAAGAGACCACCCCTTCAACTAAGACTTAAAGACAGGAATCAAATGATTACATAGAAGATGGAATACAAAAATATACATGTCTGCAAAGAAAAGAGAATAAAAAGGACTGGCAAGGAGAAGAGAGAAAAATAAGGAACAGCAGTAGGATAGGAATTAAAATTTTAGTTGTTATATTGCTGTAGATCTCCTTAATGATCACGCTGAATGTGAAACCTAAATGGCAAATGGTGCTGCAGGAGATGAAAGGAACTACAGTCAAAGTAGAAGCAATGAAAATATAAATCAGGGAGCAAAGATTTTTTTTTTTAAATAAATCTATCAAACTAGAGAAATAATATAACTGAAGAGCAGGAAACATGCAGCTGAAAACATGTATGGGCAACCACAGGGTGAAACTCACTGCTATTAAAAAAAATAATAAAATCAAGGAAATTTTGAAAGAAACAATAACTGAACACATGGAAAGCTGCTAGTACCATCCGGGGCACAGAGAGCATGTTTCGTGAAAAGAGACAGACAGTGCAGTTTCTTTAGCCTGACAAAATGAGGACTGAGAGGTGACTTAAGATAAAAAAGAAAGCATCAGAAGTGAGTAAGGAAAAGCCCACTGGGACATGGTGTAGAGAGAGAGGAAAAGGGAAGATGAGTTGTTTAGGCTATAGAGCAACCTGACTGCAACAATCTGGCCATTAAAACTGCCTGTCTGTAGCAGAAAGGTGGCTAAAATATCTAAGTGTTAAAATCCATCTAACCTATCCAATGCATTGCCTATAATAGTGGAAAAATATTGTGGAAACACTCAACAAATCCGTCCCACATGTAAGTTCCTGTAACAGAGGCATGGAGAACTCAAATGTGCTATCTGACTGTTTCATGGAAAACTAAAGCAAATCCTTCAAAAGTAGTAACAGACTAAAGTATACCAAAGAATTATTTTGACACGCACATTGCATACAATAATTATTTTTCCTTTATAGATCTTTAAGGTAGAAAAACACTGTCACATTTAGTTTACAGGAATCTGAATTTATATGTACTTAATAATCAAACTATTTTTAACAGACCAGCCCTACTACATAGAGCTAAGCCTGATCACAATATCTTACATTTCTAAAGAATTATCTTTTCAGATTTCAAAATCATTTTAAAACCCTTAAAAAATATTCTTGTGTGTCTTGATATTAGACTTGTACTAACAATCCCTAAGGGTATGCAGAGGGTGAGCAGCCCAGCCAAGGTCATGCAACAAGTCGGTAATGGACCAGGAATAGCAGTCTACGTTCATCCTAGAGTTCTGAGGTATCAAGTGTGACACAGTAAATGTGACAACAGCATGCATTTAAAAAACAGCATCTGTCACAGATATATACCTGGAAATAGGTCATCAATTTTTGTAAATTTGGTGAAAATAAACTGCTTCCTTCTACTTTAAATCACCAACTGAAACTAAAGTTCACTGAGTTCTCTCCATCCTTGAATACTGCCTTTTGCTCTCTGTCTGTTAGAGCTGCTGGACACAAGCCTGTAAAGTCTTATTTGTCATTCATTGAAAAACATTTTGGATACTCTGAAGGAATACAGTGTAAATGTTATTGTATTCTAACAATTATATTCCCTTCACCTCAGAACCTGCATCGAGTTCATTGCAAATAGATGGTCAAAGAAATAAATAATCTTAAAAATGCAGTTCTGCACACAACACACAGCAACCTAGGTTAAATGCTTGGGTTTTTACCTTCTGCAAAATGCCATTCATGACATACAATTGGAATTTTGTCACTCAAACAAACTCAGCTTTTACTTTAAACTGTTACATCATTATCACAATAAGCTATGATGATGGACCAGAAATACCTTGTCTGTGAGAAGCTTGGTAAGATTCTTCTGTTTTCTTGCTAAATACTGATCATATAACTGAGCCAATTTAGCTGCTAACACATGCTCACGGCTAAAACAAGGATGATGAGTGAATATCAGTCCAGAAACATCAATGTCCAATTGAAATGGCCCCTGAAAATCTCCAGGTCCAACAAGATACTGATTGCCAGCTGTCATTTTTATTGCCTGAAAGAAAAAAAAAAAAAAAAAAAAAAGATTTACAAACCCTGAAAAAACTATCTTGCAATATGGCAGACATAATCTGTCATAAAAATGACATCATTGAATCCCTTATAACTATTTTTTTTCCTATAAAAGCACCCCTAAGCTGAATGTCTTACTTTCAACAGTGATTTGGGTATTGATATTTCCCTGTTAATATAAACAGGGTGTTCTTGAAACATAAGCTTGGCTTATCTTTACTAAGATCTAAGCAGCAATCTCTTTTCCTGCATGCAGAAAGACTCTACATAGATCTGTGGTACTGGAGGCATCCTCAGAATTGTGTATTTCTAACCAGCATCAAAGGGCTGCATTCAAATCTGTATCAACAGCAGCAGGCAGAAACACTTGGGGGTCCCAAAAGAGTAATCTTTAAAGTCTAAAAAGTCACAGTTTTTCCAAGAAAGTAATAATATGCTAACAAGCAGAACAATTAAGGGTTGTTTAAAGCTTTCTGAATGGGTTTAATTGAAACTTATTTTGATTTGCACTGACTGCACACTGCTGTTTGCCAGGGTACGTATATCCTGTGGTTGAGGGAATAAAAACAAACAAACAAACAAACAAACAGCCCAAACAAAATCAAGGTCTGAACTGATGCACCATAACTCCAAACTAGTTGCTTTCTATGTGATTGAACTGCATGTAATTTATTTTGGACATGCACATGCCCTTCAATTATTTCTCTCAAACTGCAGAGAGCACCTCTGTCCTGTTTGCTAAGTCTGTCTAACAATTTCTACCACAAGGAGTTTTACAGATACGTAAATACAGGAAATACCCTACTAAGGCATGAGAATATCCAAGGTTGCCTTACAGAGAACTTGGTGACACACAGATGTGAAACAGTTTGTCATTGACTGTCACTTTACTATTTTAACCAGTACTACTGGCTAATCTCTTCTGTATGCACTATTTTTACAGAAAAATACAGGTGGAATATGCTTGAAAAAGTAGAGCAAATTTAAAGACCAGTTGTGGAACCCCAAAAAGCAGCCAGTACTCATGGTTCTTGGCACAAAACCCTTCAGCTGACTCAGGTTTCTGGTCCAGAAGAACTGGGAAATTTGGTCTCAGGAACCAGACATGAAATACACCTACCTTTCCATACACTGTTTGAAGTTTGGGTGCGATGCCTTCTTCCAATGAAAATATTGGAGGCCTAGTAGAAGACTGCTTAATTGGATTAGGCAATGCTAATATTTTGCCATCGTCACCAAACCACTTCTTTCCCTACAAAAAATACCAACATTATCTTACATTGTTCCTTACTTTATATGGAAATAACTTGCCAAATTATAATTCTTATGAACAGCAATTACGGAAGAAAAAGTGACTATGAATTGCGACTGAGTTAAGAAAAACTAATCTAAGACACCAAAATGAAAAGTCCAAATATACTATGGACAAGGTTTGAAATCAAAAGACCAAGAGCTTGCTCAAACTTTAAATTTACTAATTTTTTTTTTCCTTTCAACATTCAGTGTTACAGATTTGAAAGAAAAAAAAAATTCACATACATCACATTTAAATGTTTTCTTAAATCACTAAAATGGAAAGCATTGCAATGTTTTACACAAGACTGCCACCCACAGCTTCAAATTGAATTATAAAAATCATAAAGCAAAGAATTAAAGAGCTAAATGGCAGCTCAGAGAGATCATTTATCAAAGCATCTCTCAATTTTTCTAGTCCACAACCTGAACAATTAATCTGCACCTGTGAAAGTACAGAAGGTAACTATCTTACACACAAATTTCTATCCATGGCTTCACATGTTAAATATTGTCCTGATTGTCCCTCTGCTCTCATTACCTGGATTCAAGCATAGCTTAAAACAGTGCAGCTGCTGAAAGATGCTGGCCTGCCCTCTTATTCCCACGCCTAGTTTTAGATGAGCCTACAACCAAACTTTGTTGTGGTAACATGGTGAAGTAAAACAGAAAAATAACTGGGTTGAAGTGGGCCAGTTAAAAATTTTAGATCAAATAATAGGATCTGATTCATGAAAGTACCTCTGCTAGCCCATGAAGAATTCATAGAATTCATAGAATTAATTAAACAGAATATAAAGGACAACTCCTGCATAGTAGCTTAAATATATACTATACACACCTTACCATTTACAAGATAAAAACAGCAGGATAAAATACATATGGGAGCATCTGGGTACGTGTCTTGTAAGCCCATCCTTAGAAATCTAAAATTATTCTAAAACCTCTCTAGATAATCTAGACCTATATTTATTAGAGTTTGATCAGTAAATTTCTACAAGTCCATAACTTCCTATTATCCTCAGTGGTCACAGAAAATAGCCATTCCATATTGCTTCCTTTTGTTACCATCTTCTAGTAAATAATATGCAAGAGCTGGGTGCTGTTGTTAAGTCTTTATATATATATATATATACACACACCAATAGCTCTGACGGCATTCTATTAAAAAAGTAAATTATAATTATCCCTGTTGTAGTGGCAACTAAACTCTGGCACAGACAACTGAAGTGCTTTTTTCACCAGCAGGTTACAAGCAGAACCAGGAGAAGACATCAGTTTCCTAAGACCCAGTCTGGTTCTCTGACCATTGGGACACACTAAAACACCCTCCTACAAATACCCACATTTCCTGATGTTTAGTGGTGTTAGACATTTTAAAGATGAAAACTACATATTACCATGATCACCCACCTACTTAACTATAACAAAATAAATTACTGATAAATAAAGAGTTTTAAAAAGACAGCTAAAAAGGTACTTACTTGCTCCTGTCTGAGTATTCTGTTTTCTAAAATATTTTGATTAGACTGTGATACAAAGGGCCTTTCGCCTGTGTAAAGACCCTCATCTTCAAGGTACCTAGGCTGCATGTTTCCAGGCATCTTCTCAGAAGTGGGTACTAATGATGAATAAAATACAAGAGGATGTAAAATATTGTATAACTGTAGATTTAGTTTATTAATTCTCTAAGAGCCTACACCATTCTTAAAATGACTGGCACTGTATATTAAGCATGCTGTCAGAAATATTTTCCTAACTGGGGAGGGAAAAAAATAAAAAAAAAGGAAATAGGTCCTTTTTTAATCAGGACAGATCGACAGTTTAAGTCCATCATAAAAGTGTCACGAGTCTTCTAAACAGATAATTAAACATTTCCTCATGAAAAAAAAAAATCTTCAAATGAATTGGTGGAGTTGAGTTTTAATGGTTGCTTGCATAACAGTGTAAAAACCAATTAGCAGTAACAGCTGACTAAACAAACATTACTAAGCCTTTCCCATATAAAGTGAACCTTTAACTAAGATTAATCTAAACTACTGTTAGTAGTTTGCTTAAACTACTGTCTACAAAAATCAGAGCATAAAGTCATGTTAGCCCAATAACAGCAGGTGGAATTCTTTAAAGCCTGCCTGCAGGATTATTTCACTGACTTGTATGGGCTCTCTAATTTTCAAGGAGCAATCTCAGCGAGAGATTATACTGAGAGTTACCCCCTAAATCAGACTACAGTGGACCACAGTGGAAGCAATCGGAACTAAGTTGCAAGGCATTGAAAAGCAGAGGCACCTAATGACAAATACTTTTGACAGCACATTGCAAGCTGTGCTGATACCAGTCTGCTACAGACAACAGAGATTAGATTATTGGAGAAAATTGCAGATGTAGCCAAGTAAGGAAATAGTGTAAATTATAATCTGCAGTGCATGAACCACTCTTAGTACTTAAATGTGTACACCTAGTAACCTCTTGCGTACATTAAATAATGTAATAGCTAAAGAGCAGTGAAAGAGGGGGCCGGCATCTTGCATTTACTATAGGCAACTCAAAGGTAATTGCCCCAGAGCAACTTATGTGCCCCAAATTCACTTGCCAGCACACCAGCTGGTGACCTGCTGAGGAGTGCATGTTCTGGGTTAATCCCTTTTGTCAGACCTTTTCACACTCGACTGGATGGTCAGTGTCAGGGAACCGCAAGTATCTCACTACTGCCAGAGACAGTCTGATACAAGATTTTTCAGCACATCAAAGGTGCCATGCAAAACCCAGGAACAAAATGGATAAGCACAATCTTCATACCTGCTAGCATGCTGGGAATGAAGAGAAATTCTTTTTCCTTTTTCAGTTGCTCAGAATAACTTTCACAAACAGCAGGTTTCATTACTAGAAAATCTTCATCTGTCTGCCCTATAATGAATAAATCATCATCTTTAAATAGGCGTACATCTTCATCCTATAGTTTAAGTGCAAACATACATGTTAGTTTGTCTGTTTTTTAAAACGGAGATCTTTAGAAAGTATACTTTCAGAATTTTTAAGGAAACAAAGGTTGTCATTTTGTATTATATGATTAAAATTAATTCAAAATTCTGAATAAAAATATGAACATTTATTCTATAGCCCACACCATTTCATCCTCTTCCTGTTCATCCTCATGGGTTTCTACACATTCTTCTTCAGCTTCCTCCTCTTCATTTAATTCATTTCTTTTCCTTGCTCTAGCCTTTATACTCCCTGGTTCAGGATCAAAATTGAAGGTAAAAAAATTATATGCTTCTTCAGCAGAAGGAAAATCATTCTGGAACTAAGAAAAGACAAAGACATTTTAATATAACATTTATATGAAATTTAGGACAAGTGAAGATATCTTTCATATAATTGTTGGAAGAGACTTTTAAGAATCCTCAAGCCATCTGTTAACCCAGCACTGCCAGATTCTATTGACAATAGCAATAACAGCACGTGTCAGCAGTTATCACAGGACAATAATTATTTTATCTCAAAGAGAACTCACCCAAATGCTGAAGTTGACTGAAATTTTTAAATGATATATGAAACTTTCTCTGTTGCTGCATTATTATTTCATTAAGTATTTCTTGTAATGTTTTATTAAAAAAACTTACCTGGTTTAATTTTAACTAGCTTATTTTTTAAAATTTAAACAATTTACAAATAACAAATGCCAAAGTTTAAATTCTAGCCATAATGCAGATATCCAAGTGAATTATACGAACATAAATTTCAAATGGTGTTTTGCCTCTGAAGGAACAAGGCCCCTTTAGTGTCAGCATAAATCCTCTAATTAAAGAATTAACAGTAGCATTATGTTGCTAATAAATATCAATATACCAATATGTAAATTGCTGTAACTGCCAACTGGTGGCATTGGATAAGAAGTGTTGAAACAGAAGAAACATTTTTCCTCCAAGCTGCAGTCACTGTCCAACTGGATTTTTTTTTTTTTTTTCTATCAAAACATCCACTGCCATTCTTATATTTGATGAGGGTTCCCTTTTATATACCAGTTGTTGGAATACACTGTTTTTGAATTTTAAAATGAAATAAAATTGTCTGCTTCTTCAAACAGAATCATGAAGCCATATAAAATTTAAACGAAATTAGTACCAGTTGTTGTAATGAAGGAATTAATACTGCTGACTTTTGCTTAAGCTTTTTTACAGAATCACGAAACTTTATTTTTGATGGTAAATGGGATTCATCCTCTTGCTTCTCCTCAAGTTTATCATTATCAGACTGTATAAAAATATATATACAAAACTTACAGCATACATTCCTGACCCATAAAAAGAAGACACAGCTAAATACAGATTAGATACCACACTTTCACAGCAGAAATAAATAATAAAAAAGTAACACATTCACTTTGGAAGCAATTATACTGATTTTATATTTATTTCGTAAGGGTATATCTAATGATTACTTAAATCCTTTCTCCTCTGAGTCAAGAAAAAGACTGCAGAGTATCAAGAAATGGCTCACAGTATTAGTGTTAGCTTCCTTCAGTGCTGGTGAGACCACTGTTTCTGCCCTCCCTAACACAAGCCACCACATGCTCATCTCTGCAAGGGGGAGAAATGGGGCAGCGACCTGAAATCTTCCCTTCTCTACAGAGGAGAGGCAGACAGTCAGCAGCAGTCAGGCAGCAGCAGCAAAGGTGCTGCGGCCAGACACTGATGAGCAGAGAAGGGTATCTATGAGCTAAGACCAGCTTCTCATTGAGCCCCTGCTGCCATCAGGAAAGAAACACCTGGTATTGTTCAAAAAAGGTGGTGTCCATTACTTGGGTGATTAAATTAAAAATGGATTATTCATTTTGTTCTCTCTCAAACAGTTATTGCTGGGCTACTCTAAAACTCCATGGATGACTCTCCTCTACCTTTTCAAGAAAGGAGTTAACATTGTTATCCATTTCCAGTTTTCTGAAGCCTGTCCATCCCTTCTCACAGATCAGTGTAAGCATCAGTGGTTCTTAGGTTTCCTCAGGAAGTTTGCTTTGGTGCTTCTAAGTGATTTTCACCAAGCCCAGTCAACAAAAACGCATCTAACATTCTACCTGCTTTTCCTCCTTGTCACCTGAATTCTTAGATTGAAGGAAGACATTTCTCAAATTTACATCTATCCAACCTGAAGTTCAAAAGTGTAGCATAAACCCCAGGCAATCTGATAGCCACTTGTTTAACAAGCCAGTATTTCACAGGTGTGTCAATAAGTACAGGAAACAAAACTGACATATGGAAGATTTCAGCCGTATTTTATATAAAATTACTAACCAACTTTAATAGTAGTATAAATTTCACATTTTCCTAATGCAAATGTATTAAAACAATAGTAATTAACTGAAAGCTGTGACGATTACACATTATAAGAAAACACTGCCAAAATCCTTCCCCATAGCCTACACAATTAGGTAAATCTCCCTCAGACAAACAATTTAGCCAGGTGATTTCCTGGGCATGCACATTCTTTGGAATATGTTTTCTACAGGCAAGCAATCTCTTTGTGAATTCTGAACAACATCTGGGTGCAAGTTCTGCACAGGCACAGCTTATGTTATTTTCTTAATACAAAATTAATTTTCTAACAACAAACAAGCTTATACTAAAACGAACTGAATATAAACTAGTAACAAGGAAATACAATACAGTACAATGACACAAAGTTAATATCCAGCCTTTAGCAATTACACTGTGACAATTTATATATACATTGGTCCTTTCTGTTACAATAACTTTAAATACTTCACAGCATCTTAAGCAACAGGTGTCACAGACCCATAAGTGAGAGAAGTTTCGCATGATAGCTACACTATAATAAAAGCAAATGATTATTGCTAAATATGTATATTAAAATCAATAATTAGAAAAGTTCCTTATTGGTTAATTATTCAAATAATATTTTTTATCCCATTAAAATAAATAAAATGGATCTTCAAAACTCTGTGTAGTCTTTGATTTATTTAGTGATTCACATTCACTTTCTTATTACCAGAATAACAAGACACAATGCACCTACTTACCCCTTTATCCAGTTTGACTTCTGTTTTCCTTTCTCTGATGTTTTTTAAACGCCTTGGTCGTGGACTGGGGTCTTCTTGCAATAAAGTAATTTCTGCTTTTGTCTAAGTAAACACAAAAACCAAACAGCTATAACAGAAATATAGTAAGGCCAGTAATTCCCAGGGATTCAACAACTTATGCATGTTTGTGTTAGGGACAGAACCTTTTAACTATATAATCAGCTTAAGTGATTTTACAGACCTTGATGTTAATACTACTTATGAAACTGCACAGTAAGCTTACAAGGAAATCCACTGATTTCAAATAGTGTAAGGATTTTTTTGACAAAACCACAAAAGGATCTTGTACTGATTACATTGTATGAGTTATAAAACAATGACAACTTTTATATTATTATGAAATAAAACTTTAGAAAACTTATAGCAATAGAAATACATTGGAAAACAACTGTAGTGACGAACCAAATATTAATTCAGCATTAGAAATAAAAAAGCAGGTATCCCAATTCAGATGTACATGGCAGATTGAAGCAGATTGAAGTGGGTGGTACTTATGAGACGAATATCAAGCAGACAGGACTTCTGAAGGATTCTCACCCTTGCTGCTTTCAGTTTCTCTCTCATTCGCTCTCTAACAGAAAATTCTGCAAGGCTTGTCCTTGCTGTAGAAGGGACAGGTGGCAACTCTGAAACAGAAAACACAGTAACATGTTTAAATTAAGTATTTTCTGAATAAAACTTAGAATTATGTAAAATAGAATGATGCTGTCAAACATAAAATCTGAGTTTTAAACTAGTGACATATATTTAAGATTTTTTTAATATACATTGACACTGACTTTGGTAATCATGTTATTACACAAAAGGAGAATTACTGTGCAGTCTTTGAATTGTTGTTTCCCAAAAGCCAAGGGTTTTCTTCCATAATTAAAACTAAATGAGAACACATCTTTGATAACCAAACTTCTCAGGTTTTTGGTTTGGTGGTTTGTTTTTTTTTTTTTGAAGGACTGATGCCATTCCTCCCTCTCATCTTCCACATATCAGACCTCTGAGATTATGACTTATTCAGGTACATTCTGTAAGTATTAGTAGGATGATCCCTACACAGAGTAATTGCCTAGTTTGCAGAGAAGCTGCACACTTGGGATCAGAAATACAAAGGAATGGATACCTACAACCCATCCTTTTGTATAAACACAAATGAAAAGCATTTTAAATGTACAATATAAATGAGGTGTGTAAGCAAATGTCAACACTTGCAGCAACTTTATACATGAAAACACAATTATGGTCTTCTTCTGCACAGTATTTTGAGAAGGTACCCCTCTCGCTCTCTTGGATTACACTACCACTATAAAAGAGTCACAGTTATGTTCTTAAAAATATTCTGGAGGCTTTTATAAACTGAAAACATAGTTTTATATACCTAATAGCTTCAGAATTCATCACTTAAGTATTTTTCTTTTTGAAAGACCCAATTAATTTCTTAACAAACTGATTCTAGCTACGTAATTGTCTCCCCATCTGCACGGAACTATTCAGTCTCACTGGAGCCCAGGACTTCACCTGGAATAATCAGGAGCTTAATGAACCTTTTAACTTTGACTGATATAGGTACTATTAACTTTTTTAAGAGAACTGTTTTACATCCCTTCTTATATGTGGAATCCTCAGATCTCTTCTCCTGAACTTCTGTATCCAGCTTTTATTTTCAGAAGGAGCTCCATTGTTCCACACAGAACACACTGGCCCTTTCACTGGAACAACTGTAAGATGATCAGCAGGAGAAAGTGTAGCGCTTTTTTTTTTTCTTCTTTAATTTTTAATCTAGCTAAATAAGTTTTTCTAGTTATCTTCACTGACAGAATAACATTACTTGTTGGTTCTTGTGAGCCAAACAGAGATTTGTTCGTTGCCATTATGAAAGAACATTGCTTTCTAAGGTCTAAGTAAAGGGTAATTTCAGATTTATATAAGGCATTAAATTCATGGGAAGGATATAAAAGAGCAAAGGGTAAGGGCTTAGGAGTGGTAAGGTCACACAATGTATGTCACATTATGGCTGATTCAATATTATTCCAAGAGCTTTACTGGAAGCAGAAAATACTGTATGTTGAAAATACAACTTAAATATTTAAAGGCTACCTACCATACCAAAGGCAAAGTGTAATCTAATTTCTAGGATGATCTTAGTTCACTGTCATTTAGAAAAGAAAAATACATTAAAATAAACTCCACTAGTATTGATTCTACTCTGAGATGTCAAAAGAGTTGGGAGAAACCTAATCTTTTAAAATTACACAATTTGCTGCCACTATTTGTAAAAAGAAGCATTCGCTGTATTTGGAAACTTTCAAACGGAAGGAGGCACCAAGTGAGCATCACTAGCTTGAGACACAGAAGAGAAAAGCAGTCATCCCATAACTATTTGCTTACCAAGACGAATACTAGAGACAGAAATACGCAAGTTACTGTAGAGACACTAAGAGATGACACAAAGAAGTCTATTTGCATCTTGTCTTTTCTAACAAGGAATGCAGTATGAGTAAGAACAGGGCAAGAATTAATAACAAAACAGAGAACAAGTTCTAGATAAATATTCATCAAACTAAGCTAATTAAAACCACACATCATTGCAGGGTATCCAATAATTAACTAGCTGCAGGAATATTTCAACTGTCAGGGATTCTAAGAACTGATGAACAGACAAGTTACAAAATCCTGAGCAAGTTTCTTCAAGAAATAGGACAGAGTGAGCTGCAGAAGCATATACAAGTCACTCTAACTTCACCTCTACAAAAAAAGACTCAGCTTATTTGTAAATATTTAAAAGACAATAAAACAATAAGCAATGGAAGGCACAGACTGGACAAGATCAAGACCTATCAAGCCAATTTAATGTTATTCAACCTATATTCTATGCATTCTTGTCAATAATGGAAAAAAGCATACATCTCAACTTTTGAGTTTGCCTTATGGAAAGCATCTCTCAGCAGGAAATATTTTTATGACATGATGGGGGGTGAGGGCACATGCAAGTCACTGGAAAACTACATTTTACAAGATAAGCAAGTAACAGCTAATAAATTCATACCCCACACTGAGTAGGTATTTTCAGGGTCTGCCTCAGTTTAATGCCCTTATAACATTTACTAATGGTTTAAAGGATGGAATAATGTCTATCTCTGTATAAAACATGCAGGCAAGAACTGTCACAAGTCACACTTGCTCAAAGACTGACTTTGAACTGGTTTTGGAATGGAAAGAAAACTTCCAACAGCTTTTACAACTGCAAGCCAACAAAAAAACTGTGGCACACAGAAGGGCTCTCTGTGCCTGCTGGAGATGGAAGTGGGAGACTTTAAATGCAATAAGGAAGGTGGTTACACGCTGGAAAAGTTTTTTTACGTTTAGGGTATTACAGCATTGGAATTGAATCCCTTAAATAGTTATGAATCTTCACTGCTGCAAGCTTTTAAATTAAAAAAAAACAAACAAACAAACCACCAAACCAAACAACAAGAAAAAGCCCAAATCAATACAAGCAACCAAAACAACCACACCAAAATCAGGTATAAAGTCTTAAATAGAGTTATAATTATGTAAGGGGAGAAGCTGCTCTAAAGTTACCTTTTGATTTCCCTCCTGTGACTTTTTTCTACCATTTCATTCTGAACAGTTAATGTGTAATACTGTACTCCATTTCACTGGAGCAAATGCTTCATTTCAATCCCATTCTGATAAATGAAAACTAGACAGCAACCGATTAGAATCTGCTTTTGATCTCCTGAAATCCTTGACAATTGCCTGTAAACATTTCCAGACAGCCATGTTAACATGAAAAGCATGAATACGCAAAATTAAGGCAGAAACAATCTGCCAGTACTTTAAGCACCTTTTAAAGCATCAGTACTCATGCTCTATAGACAGAGTTCTTTATGAATTACCCAGTTCCTTGTACCAACAGGGGAATTATTCTTTCTATACATAATGAAAAAATATATTAAGGCCTTAGCAATAAAATTCATTGAATGCATCAATTATTATGGGAACCTGTGGTTTCTTGAAAAAGGACCACATAAAACTTTGTCTTACTTTACTTCTCTGAACATATACTTTTGTTCTGCTTATGTGAATTGGCTCTACAGTCAAGTAATTTGTGCTTAGTTTCAAAATAAACTCTTTTAAGTGAAGGAATAAGACTGATACCCATGAGAGCATCACTTCACAGGATCGTCATTACAGGGCCTGTATCGAAAGATTTCACATCCTGTTTTACATTGAAAACATCATTATCCTACAAGGGCTCCATATTTTACCTCAGAGAGATCTAACAAGCTTGCTGGCTAGTCAAACTGAAATTAAGCCAAAGGGAGAATCTGAAAATGTTGCCTATTAAGTTTCTCCCTTGATTTCACCTAAACCGATCCCACTAGATCCCTGTGGGTCTTCAAAGCTCTCTACACTGATGCAGCTCCAGAACTGCTCCAAGTATCTCCACACCAATCCTGTATCTGAACAGGATGAAGACACAAGGTACAAGAGAAAGCAGACAGACAGGCATTTATGCTACGACCAAGCATCAGTCAGCTGAAAGAGAATAGGGAATGGTAACTTGCAGCTTAGGTCCTAGAAACACTTTTGTATTTTTCATGGTTTACATAAATGATTACATAAATGCACAGGAAGATGCTCCATAAAATGCAACCAAATAACTAGCAAATTCAAAAACCCTAAAGATGAAAAAAAATTTGTAACACTGTAGTTGCCCTCTACCTTCACAAGGGAACGACTATTAGGTATGGGCTTTTTTATTTAAAGCAATTCTCGTTTTGTAACTCTTATTTATTAGTCTGAACAGTGGACTGGCATTTAGCCATCTTTATATTTAAGAAAGGTGTATAGGCATCTAAGCACACACATAACTAGATTATAGTAAAAAAATATATATTTCTGCAAACAAACCGCATTTCATAATCACAGAGACTGACGCAATGCTTGAAAGACTAATAGGGACAAACAGTATGATTACTATGAAGTGAATAAATAGTTGATGGATATGTTTCAAAATAAGTTTGTCACAGTGGGACAAGAATGAGAAAATGATTACAGCATGCTATCATAAAATAAACCAAGTATGTGAGGGACATCACAAATTGGTAATTCCACAAACATTACCTACTTCCTTCCTTTTTGTGTTAAAATACAGATCTCTCTTCATAAAAAACAGGGTGCATATATATACTTTTAACAGCGGAATTTCAACGTAAACAATGAACAAATACAATGAAAACCACAACAAACTAAAAATGTCTAGAAATAGAGGCAATGTATTATCACAGGCACTAAAACAAAACCAAAAATTATATAGTAGAGGAAACTTTTCAATGGCACCTGAAAAAAGTGTGTGTTACATTTTATTATTATTTTTAGGTGGTTAGTTATCTATCACTTGACAAGATGATAAGCAGAAATTCATAGCCTGATCATCAACCTAGTAACGGCAGTGAGGAACTGAAAGAAGTCTACTTTTAGCTTATGACTGGTGACCACAATAGGTAACATCATTGTCAGCATATTCAAAAGCTTCATTTACAGAAGATGGAAATCTATTTTTAAATGTGGCAGACTGAATTCGGGGGGGGGGGAATAGTAAGTTTTGGATACATGCATGGAAACTTCAGCTCAAGGTTCAGTCTTTCTGATAATTTAAGATGTAATTAAAAAAAAAAAAAAATCAACAAAACCAAACAGATGGATAAATTATACTTAAGTAAACCAATCATACAATCTATTCAGAATACCACATGACATGCTTTTCATTCGCTCATACAACATTAGCAAAATGACAGCAACAAGAACAAGTAGCAACAAGTAAGAGAGCAAAATACTTAGGAAAATAAACATTTATCACGTAATGGAACTAATGCCTAGCTTTCTTCTCAGAGTACTGCTGTGCTGTTCTGTTTATTCTTGGAAAATGAGCTTCTGTAAAAGCAAATAACCATCACTAGAGGGTGTCTCTTGATATCCCCATGCAATTGATTATGAAAACTTTCTGGACTCCACCTGTCAACAGCGTATCACTCGAATCAAGTTGGGCACAGTTACACTCAAAAAATACTAAAAAGAAAAGTACCCTGACCTTGAAAGAGATGGAGAGAACCCTAAATTGCAGATGTGTGTAAAAATACCATATTTTGCTAAAGTGAGTTTAAGGACAATCCATATATTTTATTTTGATAAACCTTGATACTGATGAAAAACTAAGCATGTTCACACTTCACTGAATTTGGGGTTTATTGACTTTTTAATACTCTGTTCTTAATTAGCTCCTTTATGCATCCTATTGAGGTAAGCCCAGAAAACCATGCAGTAAGATTCACAACATTAATGCTGTCCTAAGCATTAAAGAAGAGTATTGCAGAGATTATGCCAAAGAAATTGAAGATTATTTTTCAGGTATCAACAAACTCTGTTCTTTCCAAGCCTACAATTCACTTCAACAACTTCCAACCACATCACCCCCTTACACTCCCCTGCTCTGTGAGTAAATAGTGTTTGACATCCAGCAGTTAAAACATCCCACCAATAAAGCCACACTCTGGCATAGGCGCGAATGACACTTCAAGCACAAAACAGGAGCCTCGCATTCAAATATGCAAACACTGCACGTCTACACCGATACCTTTGGAAAACGCGTATTTTATGTAAGCACGTTTCACAATCTATTCATATGTAAACCCCGTAGGAGCAGGTCTTTGGAGTGCAGCGCTCTGACTCGATACACAAAGCTCCAACGTGACCTGGCACACGGCAGACAGCGCTCCAGCCCTGCTCTAACACTCAATGGAACAGAAGCTTAAGGAAGCTCACGCGTCAGAGCGACCAGCGCTCTCCACGCTCCTCCTCTGACACGTGGATCGTGCAGCTACTTTTCTGTCTCTGAGCTGAAGGCAACCTCAGGGTGTAAATGCTTAACCCAAGGAACACCGCTACCGCCGGGAGCCCCAGCACCAGCCCAGCGCCCGGCAGGGCACGGAGGTAGCGGCCCCGCCCCGGCCCGGCCCAGCCCCGCCCCGTCCGTTGGGGAGTCACTCACCGCGCAGCGCCGGCGGGGCG